>VYXC01007747.1:0-82761 GCA_013397175.1 Platysteira castanea
CAGCTGGGTTCAAATGATTACCTGACAAATATTAAAGAGTTGACTGGTCCCAGTTATCCTGTCTTGTGACAGTTCACTTGCCGAGGAGATTTAACACCCTGCTCCTACTTTTTTCCAAAGTTGTATTTTTTCCATACTTTCTTCACACAGACCAAGTGTGACTTAGAGGATGCCACATGATGCCACATCAACCTCCTCTTCTCTGAGGCAAAAAGAGTTGGAGCCCTTCTTCAAAGCAAGCAGGAAGGCAGTGGATTATGGATCTCACACTTCCAAAGCCTGTGCTGTTTTTGAACATGGGGTGACAAATGGGGGCAGTGGGGGGGACGCTCCTACTCCATTTCCATGCTCCTGTTGGCAGAAGTGCAGCAGACCAGCATGTCCTGGGGAGCCAGACGAGGTTTTCATGCCTCCAGCACACTCCAAAATCAGCACCTTCATGCCAGGAGGCAGCTCTAGAGATAGTCCTACAGTGATACTCTGCTGCTGAAAGGGTTTTTGCACAAAAACCCAGAGCCATGAACAGAATAACCTGAGAATTTATGGAGACTCTTCCATACCCTCTGATTTTCTAAACATAATTTTCGATTTCTAATTCACTAAAGCCTCCTTGCAGTTTGTTCTCAAGCCCTTCTGTCATCTGCCTAGCACTTTCTTTTTTTTTTCTATGAGCATCCAAGTCATTAAAAATGCAAGTACAACTATATATATCTCTCTAATACTATATATATTGTTATGGAGATCGTTCTAAGAGATAACATTATGAAGGATCTTATGAAAGATCTTATCTTCATGTGAAAGCTTTATTAATACCTTACCAGAGGTAACTGGGGATCAGTTTTGCCCTCTGTAATTAGCTGAAATTACCTTGACCTTCTCTGCAAGCTGGATGAACAGCATGCAGAGCAGTTAGATATTCTCCTGAATCTGTGCATGTTAAAGAATAAAATGCAAGGAGTGGAGAGGAGGGAAGGAGAGAATAGAGAAGCAAGGACAGTCTATACCCATCTAACTCCCCTCAGCATCTGGTTTTGTTGTAATATATTTCAGTCTGTCTAGTTGCAGTTATTCCACAGGATCCATTCTCACAGATTTACACCACAGTTCCTGGGTTAGCTCCTCTTCAGAGGGGTAGAAGCATCTGAAACCCGTACAAAACCTATTTCAGCAGGTTGATCAAGGCCCCTTCCCATCCCAAAATGACCATATTTTCAGCAACCATGTTCCTGCTCATGCTCAAATCATTTTTTCCCCTCTTCCCAGAACACCTGGGTCTGGTTCACTGTGTCTGAGCACGTGGCAGGCCATGCCAGGGTTCCTCTTCCCATCCAGACCAGCTGAACTTCCAAACAGCCTCATGCTGAGCCCTGACATCCCACATCAGGGAAAAGAAATAGGTGCACAGATAATAAAGCACAGTCTTGTCAACAACTTTTAACTAAACACGAAAAAGGAGCAGGTGTAAATTTAGAGACCTGAGTTACAGCCTGGCACAGCAAGTGGCAGGTGCACGCTCTCAGTCAGGGATGCTGATATCAATTCTGCCAGATCTTCCAGGTGTTTTCCTCAGTCTTCGTCAGGCAGAGGATCAGCAAACTGGCATTTATCCAAGCCCCAGCCTCCCTACAGTTCCAACCAAAGTGCTCATCCCGAGCATCAGAGCTGGATTAGGTAAACATCAAAACTGGGTGTTTTAAGTGAGCTTCAGGTAGCGTGGGCTGGGCTTTTATTTTACCTCACCCCCTCAGCTGCACATTAAACACACAGAGTGAGGGGTCTCTTAACACCTGTGAATTCTCTCCTCAGGGTAGCGTGGGCTGGGCTTTTATTTTACCTCACCCCCTCAGCTGCACATTAAACACACAGCGTGAGGGGTCTCTTAACACCTGTAAATTCTCTCCTCAGGACAGGTGAGTGTTGCCCTGGTTTTTGTAAGCCTTCTGTTTTTAACCTTGGAGTCAGATTCTTTCTCACACAGTTTCATGTAAATAATGGCCAATATTTACTTAACGGTATTTTCTGGTTTTCATTCCTTTTGTGATATGAGAGCTTTGATGAGCACCTTTCTTCTCCAGTGGGATTGAGAAGGAAGTGACATGCTCTCCAATCCCTTGTGGAGTTGGGACGTGTATAAGAATGAGATAATGTAAACAATAAAGGCCATAATTCCTTCCTTTCTGCTGAACCTGGCAGGTGTAAGAGCCTCTTTATTGTGTCTCCGCAGACACAGGTGAGGAACTGCACAGTGTCACCCCCTGTATGTGGTTTTTGGTAGCACTTCCTAGCTAAATTATATATTAAAAAAATAGGTTGCCTCAGCTATACAAAACTGGGCCAAGAAATCTAAAAAAAACCCAAGGCCAAATAAAAATCTCCCCCTGTCATCCCTACCTGACCTCTGCTTTTATACACAGCTCAGCTTCAGGCTTTACCCAAGCCAAAATCAAAATGGCCAGTGTCTTTCACAGTGCTGCCACTGACATGGGAAGGTTTTCTCAGGGCAAGGCAGCATTAGGATTTTTGTCACATGGAACTGCTGCTGAGGTGCTGCTACTGCTGTAAATTAAAAGGCAAAGTTGTCTTTCTCAGTATGCCTCAGCTCTACTTCCCTTTATCATCCCAGAGAACTCCTGAGGTTCTTCGAGCTGTGTCTTACCACAGTTCACCCGTGGAGAGGAGAAAGAAAGACTCAGAAATAGGGCAAGACATTTTGGACAGGAGACAGCTTCTTGAACAGATGTTTAAATAATGCTTCCTAAAAAAAGCAGGCCTCATTCTCCTGAAATAAAACACTATCTGTATCAACTAAAAGCAGATCTAGAGTGTTTTTAGTGATTCCCAGCAACTGCAAACAGTAGGAGGTACCAATAAGGAAGCAGCATGACTGAACTAATTTCCTTTGACATGGCAATAACCCCAAATAAATCTGCTTTCTCTTCAAAGAGGCAAAGCTCAAGACAGCACTGCATTTGGGGAACGTTTCATTGGGGTCAGTTGTTTCATGTTCCAGTGTCATACTGAAAAAATCACCCTGTGAACACTTCACTTGGCAATAGATCAGTGATAAACGGTTGGTGGATTTGTCACTGACTCATGAATCAGCTCTGCCCTTATTAATATTTTTTTACAGTGCTGCTGTTAGTTTTTCGGGGGAATACAAAGGATTTTGGATTACATAAAAGGTGCTTCTCCACTGGACAAATTTCCCCACATTTCTTCGCGGACAAATTGCTTTTTGCCTTCTCTTTGAGCTCCATCTTCCCTCACCACTCTGGCAGTGCCTTGTACCTGAGAGGTCTGTGACAAGTCGAGCTCATTTTCCCTTGACCTGGGTGGCTTCAGAAGCAAACTGTTCACAGACAGGCATCTCAAGCTGATTGGAAAACAATCCAAGTGCTCAAACCCAGAAGTGCACACACACAAACCACGGTGGAAAACAAAGCCGTGGGTCAACATCAGATGAATGCTCTCTGTAGGTGACCAGCCAAAATATCTCTGGCAGGAGGCCAGTCAGAGGATAGCTGGCTCATAATGGTTGTGGAATGACCTCTTCATGGTGTGGGATTGTGCCTGGACATGCCCAGGCAGGAAAGCACCTCCTGGCATGGCTTTGCCATCTGCCACGCCGTGATGGATGTGAGACCTCGCCCCTGGGTTCCTGTGCTGTAACTGCAATTTCACCCCCCAGAGAAGTGTTTGAGCACCTCAGCCCCACCCCAAAGCTGTTTACTAACAAGGAAAAGGGGTCTAGCTACCAAATAAAACCACTTGAGTGGCACAGCACCAAAGCCCTCGAGGGGCTGGAACTGGTAGCCCTCGGCCACTCTTTTTACATCTCTGTACCTCAGTGACTCCCTTTGTAGAGCTGAAGGAGAAAAACTTCATTCTTTGCAAAGCAGGGAAGCTCTCCTGAAAGGCCACAGGGATCCAGGACACGGCACAGGCTGGCACACACTGGAGAGAGGGAAGAGGGAAGGAAGCCTGCTGAGACCCGGTGGTAGCTCAGGCAGGCAAGGCTCACTAATGAACACATCAGGAATGTGCTTTATTTTCAGATTTGTATGAACTCGGGGAAAGGTTTCCCTGGGGAATTTGCAGCCTTCGCCTCTGAGAAGCAACAAAAATGAAATAATTCTGGAATTTCATGGAACAACATAAAACTTAACGCACAAAACACAGCAATTTCATGAAGTTTACCCCAGAACACGGAACCTGCCCCTCAAGAAGTGCCAGCACAGATTTTGCCACCTTTCCCTTGAAGTACAGGGTGGATTTCTTTGGCTTTACTTTATCTGAGGTGAAAACAAAGCAAAAGCAGATATATGGATGACATGAACCTGTAGTACACATAAAAGGAGAATTATCACCACATAACAGACGCCAACCTTGCCAAAACAGCCCTGAATCCAACAGCAGGCACGGCCACAAGGATGCGGCCTCTGAGCCTCCTGTTGTGCAGATGATGCCTTAGGTTTTAACTTTTATATTTTTCCAAATCCTGTACTGCCCAGTGTGTAACTCTGAAGTCTCTTGTAGTTTGTTAGCTGCTCTCTTAGGCCAGACAGACACAACAAAGCCTCTCTGAGCTTGCTGTGCAAGGACACTTGGGCTGTCCTAGGCCCAAAAAGTGTAAATTAGGGCTGCAAGAGAGGTGGAGAAATTGAAGAAAGCTAAAGTTTCAATTGGTGAATTTGTGCCAATATGCAAATGAACCAAACCTATAAAAGTGTGAAGAACTCATGACTTGTCATCCATTTTGGGGTCCATTTTGGAAGCAGCCTCTGGTTCCCCAGGGTGTACATTTGGAGGCCTTTCAAATAAATCCCTCCCTTTATTCCCCTATTCCTGTCTGGTCTCTGTTTCTAGGTAGCTGGAGAAGGCATCACGGAACTGGGCAGCACTGCAGAACTGAAAGTTTGGGCCTCTGACACACGCACGAAAATAGTTAAGAAGTAATTACATTAAAGAAGTGGGTTTAGTTATCTCAACCAGTGCAGTTTCTTGGCTTCAAGAGGCCTGTGGTTTTTTTCATGTTATTTCTTAGAATTAATGGAAGGTCCTTTGCCCCGACCTAATTAGGCAGGACTAGGCCTTCATCTCTGCTGCTTTTGGATGGCTCAGATTTGTGGGTGCCCAGTTAAGACCCACAGCAGGAACCTTATTTCAAAGCCTCAGCCAAGACAGAAATTTACCTCAGCAATAACATCCGTGGGGAGGGACAGCTGTTTTTTCCTTCTGTTGCCTAATTGGAGCAAAAGAGATTATTAACCCTCATGGAATTACTGATTTACCAACACTGCCATTGCAGTGTGCATTCATTGCTCCGGGTAGAAAGTAATACCTTAAAAATGTATTGGTTAATAAATCAACATCAGATTTTAATATTAATTGTCCCTTTGAAACTGACTCTCAACCAATATCACAGTTAGTGTTGCTTGCTAACATTTTAATGGGTCATTAACTAAAACCAGCCATTACCTTCTGCTGTTACAGTTTCCATAAGGATTTATTAAGGCAGCTTCATGTGTTATTAAAAAGAAAGTTCGTGGCTCTAATGTCCTGAAACTTTGTCTCCCTCAGGCTTCCACTGATTGCTTCAAAGGTAGAAACATTTGCCAAACATATAATTGTGTCCTTTAAAACAATATTTCTTTCTCTTAAAATTCCTTTTCCCCCTGTTCTCCCCTTTCAAGGAGAAAGTGGCTGTGTATAAAATAAATGTGAATGTGTGGAAGTATATAGAGCTTTGTTGGGTTTGTAGCTGCTAAATCAAAAGGGGAGGGACCTGGAATATCAAAAAAAAGAAGAGCAAGCTTAGAAAGTTGGGGCTGTCAATATGATTAAAACCACTCAGGGGAAATTCTTCCTCACACAATGTGTTATTAAACCATGGAAATCATTGCCCCTAGAAGTCATGAGGGCCAAGCCTTAGGTTCACCATAGAGTTCAAACTTCATCCAGAACTAAGAATTCCAAGCCTCATTCTCCCATAATTGAGGATTGTCTTAAACTCATGCGGAGCATGAGGCTCAGAATTACCTTAATGACTTCCTGAGGTAATTAATTCCACAGTCTAAATAACATTTGTAATTATTAGCAGTCAGAGTGACATACTTAGGTTGAAAATTTTATATCTGCACCTTACACTGTCTTCCAATAGACCATGGATGAAATTAAGGTCACTCCAGCCTGAGAAGGCTCCTTTATACCTATATTTTCTTGACTTTGTCTCTTTTTCCTTTTTTTTTTTCCATTGGAGAGAGATCTGAAAACAGGAGTTTCACACTTACAGCTCATCACATTCCTAGTGTTCTACCAAGAATTTAAAATACTGACAGTTTCCATGTGGTGATATGAAGGAAAAAAACATTTTCCCTCCAGCCTGTAAAATCAGACTCAGGTTCACAATCAGCTCTGTGCCTCACTATTCCATGGCCTGGAGCACAATTGCTTTGAATTATCCTGCACCCTGAAAACAAAGTGCCAAGTTGCAGGAAAGATGGGAAAGGGACTTGCCCTCACCTCAGTGCAAGAGCTGGGGTTTTGTGGCTGAAATTCACTTTTCACAGAATTTCACTGATTGCTCAGTGTTGGACAGTGCATGGGGCCAGGCTGTTGGCCTCAAGAAATGTTGAATATTCAGATTCCTTCAATAATATATGCCTAAAAATCCTGTGGTCACAAGAATAAAAAGGGGCAGATTTTATTCCCAGTTTATGTCAATCCAAAGAAATCAAGCCATCAAACCAGAGCCATTTACACTGCTTAAAAATAAAATAAAACTGATTTGCAGGCTGCTAAGGATTTGTAACCTGGTACTAAATAGTTCAATCCTGTATTGTTATCCATGCATAAGCTGATGATATTTATGAATGCTGAATTTTCTCCAAATGGCCTGGATTTATTTCACCTCTGCAAGGCAACACTGCAGAGATTCGTCTGCAAATACTGCAGAAATAATGCCTTAATTTATATCTCTTGGGGGAAAACAGAGAAACACCAGCCTTGTGAGAGAGATCTGATGATAAAACTTCATGACTTCACGTTTTTTTTTAAAAATCACCTGTGAAATGTTCTTGTATATTAAAAAAACCCAAACTTCAGTGCTATCCCTAAAACACCTGCTTCCACTGGGTTCCCATGGCTGTGGAGACATTCATGGAAAACCTTTTTGTGCCTGATTGGTTACCTCTGCAGGAAGAACTGCACTGCTTTTTTGTAATTAGCAACTGCTAGTTAACAGAATAGCTGCTTGCTCTCAAAATGTGCTGTACCTTTGGAAACCAAGAATTCATCTGCAAGGAAGTGAAAGTAGGATGTGTGTAACTGCTAAACTTACATGCACCTGCTTTTACATAAGCCAGGGTGTTTCTAGTGAGGAAAATCACAGTCTTTCAGATCCAAATGAATCGTTTAAATTAGCAAGGCTCGTGTCCCATCGTTAGAAATACCTTCCAGCCTCACAAGATACAGAGATTTCTTTCTCAGCAGAGGTGTCTGAAAACACGAGCTTAGGACCATTTTTAAAAAAGATGAAATTTGCCATCCAATATATTGTGGAAATGAAAAAAAATAATTGCTTCTGAATGCATTTTCCTGTGTGGAATAATGTCTCACAAAAGGTAGAGGAGAAGGAGCCAAGATTCACAAGATAAAATAGTCCTCAAGAGAACATTTCAGTGCCACGATCCACCAAAGGTAGGTCACAGAAACCGAGTTACACCAAAATTCTCTACGTAAAAAAAAATAAAAATAAGAAAACAAATACATACCAACAAAAAAAATAATCCTTTCCATTTCCAGCAAGAACCCTGAATCTGGAGGTATCTCCTCATTTCCAGCCAGCAAACAATCAGACACTGCTTTTCCTGCTCCCCAAGTCCTGTTCATCCCTGTGTGATATCTCATGGCTGTATTCTTACTCTCGTGATTTCCTTTCCGTGGAAGGAAAAATACCCTGCAGGACTGACAAAAATCATCCTCAATCTCTTCCCAGGTTCTCACTCTGTCACTGTCCCAGGATGATGTCATGACGATGTCATTTATTAATTAGGAAAAGGATAGCCTGCAACTTTTGCTGATTTTTTCCCAAGCATTCCCTTGCCTTTACAAAACATCCTGATGCAATTTGTTTCCTGTGCCTACAAACCCTTCTCTGTCTGAAACACATTGTCTGCTCTCTGAAATTAAGAATATATTTATTTATTTACTCATTTATTTATTTATTTGTCGTTTTCTCCCCTAAGCCAAGTATAACATGGGCCTGCTCCTTAATTAAGGCTTGAACAATACAATAAGTTATTACAGGAGCTCAGCTATACAGATATGGCTTTGAATTATGCTGGTAATGGCAAAAAAAAGTGAGAATGAGTGATCAGTAGGAAACCCAGCTCTTCTACACTCATTTTTATATATATGGCTTTGTATTATGCTGGTAATGGCAAAAAAAAAGTGGGAATGAGTGATTAATAGGAAGCCCAGCTCTTCTACGTTACTTTTGAGTACATATCTCTTTGAGTAACTTAAAGGAGTAGAAAGGAAGGTGGAGAATTAGGAAAAGTCACAAGGCTAAATCATAGCATACCAAACTATCATTCAGAGATTCACTGCTGGCTGGGTAAATTAGAACACTAAATCACAGGTGTCTGTGTGCCTAAGATTAAAAAAAAAATGTTCAATTAGCAAAATCACTGCCCCTTCTCAAATGGTGAGGATGCTAACAGGGCTGTTGTGCTTTTATGCATTATCCAAACTATGTTCACACATTAGAGACCTGATTACAAACAGTGGCCCGACAGCACAGTAACTAATCGTTTTCTCCCTAATTTATTTACAGCCTAAGGGGAAAGGCCCCTCTCCGTGGCCACACGCAGACAGTTGTGTGTTAATTCCATCCATCCTCTGATCTGGCCAGGTGTGAGTCAGCTCCAGCCCAAAAGCCATAAAACCTCATTAGTGAGGGGTAGGTCTTATCACTGTGGGCTAATTAGTGAGTTAACAAGGCCAGCTTTGGGTCTGGGTGGAGTTAGGGCTGTCTGTGGCAGAGCTGAGGTATGAGAGACACTATTAATGCTGCCAGGACTTGTCAAGCTTGTTACTGCTATTGGTTCTTTGCATAAAAAAATGATAACTTAAAAATGGAAGCTTCACAGAAAACATTAAATTATGGCAAAATTCGAAAGAGGTTTGGGTTGTAGAGCAAAATCAGCCTGGGCTGCATTAGGATAGTTGGATTTTTTAATTTTTGATTGCATTGCTGACAGTTTGATGGGGATGATCCTTCCCCTCTGCTCAGGGTGGATTCAGGCACGGTCCAGGTCTGAGCTCCCTGACACAAGAGACATGGACTGACAGAAAGACCCCAGCAAGGGGCCTCAAAGACAACTAATGGACTGAAAAACATGAAGAAATGCTGAGAGAGCTGAGACTCTTTAGCCTGGAGAGGAGAATGTTCAAGGGGAACCCTTGCCAGTGTGCAAGAGCAGCTGACAGGAGGGGTAGAGAGGATGGTGTGACCTCCGTGCTGCCCAGGGAAAGGGCAAGAGGAAATGGGCACAGGCTGAAATACATGAAATTCCACTTAAATCTAAACATTTAATTTTTTTAAATTGTAATAAAATACTGGGAACAATTTTCCCAGAGAAACTGCTGTGTACTCCATCTTTGGAGATAGAAAAACTTGTTTGGACAGGGTGCTAAGGAAATCTGCAGTAGTTGACCTTGTTTTGAGCAGAGGGACTGGACTCAATCTTAAGAGCTCCTTTCTAACATCAACTATTATTCCCTGATTCTGTAATTTCTTTAAAATCAAAACAGTTAAAGAAAAATAAAAATAACTTTTAGAAGGAATTCAGTCATTAGAAAAAACCAGTCAACACCAGAAGAAAATCCATTCTCTGCCAAGACAGGAATGAGGCAGGTAATATTAGCTGCACCTTTTTTCCCCAGTGCAAACAAAGCTCAGCCAGCTCTCACTTCAACTTCCAAAATTAGGTGGGATGAATTCCAGTGCTCCCCACCAAACCATAATCAGCACCGTGCTAATGAGGCAACATTGCCCTGGCACCCCAATCACCTCACAGCTGCCTTTGGGACAGAGGGGTTTGCCAAGGGACTTTTTTTGAGGGGTTTTCTCTGGTCGAGCAGAGCCAGGAGCTGATTTTCACCCTGCTGGTCCCCACAGCAGAAGCTGGGGTAGAAGAGGGGTGCTCCTTCCTCGGTGGTATTTCAGTGTGAGGTATGAAATGCTCAGTGGCAAAAAAAAAACCCCACCCCTGCTGCCAGATCTGCAGCTCAGCCTGGTGTTTGAGCACTCGATGTTCTGAAGAGAGAGAAACAGATCCTTGGAGAGATCTCACCTTGCAAGAGTCTTCACAACAAAATCCTGACTTGACTGGTAGGGGAAAATAGAGGATCACGTTATCCCCCAGCACGATGAATCACACGGAGCAAAATCTGTGGCAGCCAGAACAGCTCCTCGTGCTTGCATAATGGTATTAAACGTTTTCATTCATTTCTGCTTGTTAAAGTAATATGATGACTTCCTCTAGTTTCAAACATGGCAATGAAAGGAAGCTTTACTTCCCTCAGCCCGCTGTGCTGCTTCACTGCCAAAGGCAACAGCTTTTTAATCCAAAGTAAGAGTTACAAGATGAAATACATTTACAAGCTCAGGAGGAAAAGCAAAAAAGAGAAAGACGTGAAAAAGGGAAATGGGCCCTTCTCACCTGCCCATGTACAGCCGCGTGAGCTAAATTAAAAACACACCTTGTCAGCTGGAAACTCATTTGCGTGAAGGACGGCTGGCAGGTTTTTGAGGGCGTGTGGGGAGAGCAGGGCTGCAGAGATGTCTCTGCCCCTTCCCCTGGCCTGAGCAGCAGTGCAGGAGTGAGCAGGAGTGTGCAGGAGTGAGAGCTCAGGAGCAATTCCACTGCAAGGCTCAGGCAGCTCTGATAAAGGCAAGCCCCAGGATTCAAAGCGCAGTGTGTGAAGGAGAGATCAGCTTTGGAGTCCGTTTGTAACGCAGGGCAGGACGGAACCAGACGTGGAACAGAAGCCTGTGGCTCTCCCTCGGGGACTGGCTGCACAAAGAAGGAGATGCTGATTTTGAAACCCAAAAGATTGAATCGTGGCAGTCATGAAAGTGCAGACACCTTCTCCTCCAGTCCCCTCAGCCCTCTCTCATTTCAATACGCAGAGAAATGGAGCAGCAGTTTGCTCCCCACTGCTGCTGGCTTTACCTGGAGCACACAGCTCCGTGTTGGGAGTGTTGAGGAACAAAAAGTGAAATGACAATGATCAATATGCCTGAGTTCAGTGCCACCAAAATTAAAGAGGTTTTTACCCAGTAACTTGAATGGAAGCAGAACTACTGCCTGAGTAACAATGCTCTAGGACTTACTCCTCTACCATCAGCTGTGAACAATATTTTAAAAGACTTGAGTCATAATCACAGTTTTTAATTCACCTCTCCAACTCAGTCTCGCTGGTGACACAACAATTTCATCCTGTCCCTCCTCACCACTGTGGCAGCACCTGCACCTGCCTCTTGTCTGAGTCTCTTGAGCAAACAGAACTTGTAGAACTGTTTTTAGACAGTAAAAGGCAGCTCGGTCATTCTCTCACCAGGCACCAGGTAGTTATTTCTATCTAATCCAACAGGCAGCCTTCACCTTTCTGGGGTTAAACTGTGGACATGAGCAGGGGCTGTTTCTCCCTTCGTAAAGCCCATGGAAAGACTCTCACTGTGTTTTCTGATGCCTTCAGCAGCCTGCAGGAGTGGGGAGTTTTGCAGGATGTGGCAGTGGTTATCCCTGTATCCTGCACATGCTTCCAGCACAATGTCACACCTGCATTTCCTGCAGCTCCTGTTTCTTACAGATGTCTGGCAGTGCTCTGCATGGGTTACTTCTCTCTGACAACTGTCCTTCACTAGTTTTTCTTTACTAGTTTCCCTCTCCCCCCATTTTTTTTTTTTTGTTTTATTCTCCCAGAATAAAGAAATCAGAATACATATTGCATATATCAGATGCTTGTTTTCCTGGAAGTGTTTTTTAGACGTGAACTGAAAGATTATCTCCATTTTTCTGTATTTCAGCTAATTACTGTTCCCTTGCAGGTGCTGTTCAGACTGTCAGTTTGAATTGTGTTTTCTGTCTATTTGCAAGGCCAGTACAGCAAGAAGAGCAAACTCATAGTTGTAGGGTATATTTGGTGAAGAAGTAGTAATGCTCAGGTTGCCTGAGAATCATTTAAGGAGGTGGGGGTTTTTCCCAGTGATTTTTTTTCTTTTTTCCTTTCCCTAAAAATGCCAGCCTTTGTCTCAAGCTGTATTGAGCTTGTCTCCAGGATGCATTCCTAACTCTTGTAATTCTCCTCAGGTATTTTATTTAAGATTTAAAGGAAAGATTTGATTAGAAGACAGGACTGGAGCAGAGAAAAGAATTGTGGTCGCACAAGTACTGACTGATGGAAGCAGAACAACTGCCAGTAAGGGACCTGAACTAATTTTTTTGGTTAATTTTTAGCAATGGCTTCTTGAATGTTGAGTAGGAATAGATGCTGGATTATAGGGAACAGGAATATATTGTTAATTTTAGTATTATATATAACAAAGGATTTGCTATTTCCACATACAGAAAAGACATGCAACAAAATTGTTCTCTCAAAACCGAAGTGTGGCTCACATTTTCCTCTAGAAATCGAGAACTTCCATTTGATTTTAGGAGAGCTGTACACAAAGTGTTGTGGAAGAGGCAGGTATTACATAGAACTGTTGTTGGTAATACTGAGGTGATGTTCACACAACAGAGGGAGTGAATATATTGAGAATATAGTCATGGTGGTCATCAAAAAGGGGCATTTTTTTATCTTTTTTTTTTTTTTTTAAGGAATTGGCACAATTATGTATTTTTCTTCTAGTTCACAGATAAACTTCTCACCTCGGGGCAGTAGTGGAGTACACCAAAATCAAAGCTGTAAGCTGTTCTTTCCGCAACAATCTGCAGAACAACTGCAAAAGAACCACAGACTGCCTTGGAAAGAGGAATGGCAATGCTTCCCCTCTTCCCCAGTGTGCCTTCCCACACCATTTCTCTAAATTTCCTCATCCCACAATAAGATGCTCACGGAAAATGCCAGGATTCATTTGTGGGGGGATGGAAAACGTTGTTCTCAGATGTGCAGAGGGGTGGTGGCGTTCAGAACAGTTAAATACAGTCATTAGTGAGAAAAAGCTAAGTCGTGTCTTGCAGCTGCAACTGTTAGAGGATTGATTGTGCAATTAATTACTTCCCAGAAAATCCAAGTCAGTATTTGTGACAGGAATATTTATTAGTAATCACTCAGGGAAAAAAGCAGCCATCCACAACTGTCTGACACAGAGAATGCCTGGATATTTTGACCTGACACTTTATTTTGTGCTGTGGCACAAGGGAAAGCTGAGCAGGTTAAAGCCAAAAACATACACTCCAGCAAACAGGAAAAGGAAAATTGTTCTTTCTTCTTTTTTTCACATAAAAATTGACATGCCAATAACTGCTGCAGTCCTTGGCTATTTTTAACCCCATATTTTCTCCCTTGCTGCTTAGGTTCTTTTCTTCATCTGTGTGCTTGTATCAGGTGAGTAAGATTACACAGGCACACAAAGATTTAAAGGATCTGGGCCATCATATTTCACATGTTCACAGGTAGGAATGGGAACTAGAGCTGCCACTCTATGGCACAACTTTTGCTGCTTCATGTCTAGAGTGATCAGACCATGGCTTGACTTCAGAGGGGTTACAGCAGCAGTGAGGTTTAGGCTTTATTAAAAAAAAAACTGATCAAAGCTCACATGGTTTGTGTGGACAATAAAAAACAAACACAAAGATGTTTTTTGCTTTGTGGACTTTTGTAGCCACAAGTGAAAACCTTACAGAAAAGCAGACAATATCAAGTGGAACGTGTGGTCTATCCAATGACCACCACCCATACCAGATTCAAGATCTAACAGGGAGAACTCCAAAACCAAAAGCAGCAGCGTTTCCAGCTTCAGCTGGTGAAACTGAGGTCTGTGACAGCCCCGTATTTCCTCTGACAGGACAACACATAGAATACAGAAACACAGAATCACAGAACTGCAGAACCAGAGAATCACAGAGTCAATCATAGAATGGTTGGGGTTGTAAGAAACCTCTGAACATCACCCAGTCCAACTCCCCTGCTAAGCCAGGTTTACCTGGAGCTGATTGCACAGGCAGGAGACTCCACAGTCTCTCTGGTTAACCTGTTCCTCTGCTCTGTCGCCCTCAAAGTACAGTTTTTCCACACCCTCAGATCAGTGAAACAGACAAAAAGCTTGCTCTGAGATAAACTGCCATCCAAATCCCAGAAGATTCCCCATTCACAGGACAGTTCCTACTTAGACTCACCCTTAGCTGCAAAATCAGCCACATCTCTCTGTCAGAGGAGACATTCCAGACACACCATCACTGATAATCTGGAGTTAATCTTGCAGCCACCTTCAGCCAGACCCAGTAGAGTGAGCTCCCCATTCTCCATCAGATCAGAGGTGGAAGGCAGGATTTAGGTGTGAGATTAAGGTTGATCCCACCCATCAAAGCAGGTATTGACAAACACGGTGCTTTTTATCTTCTCCCTCCTGAGACTGCATCTGAGGAGCCTGTGAATAGAAGCCAAAATGTGTCTGCCATGGGAAGACTTATATTCCTCCAAGGATTCCAAACAAGCCCTGTACTTCAAAAGGAGGATGAGGGCCATCATACTGAGAGTTAGCTAAAAGCTCCAGCTGGATGTGAGGCTGGGCTCACACACAGGTTCTGTGTTCAGGCACAAAGGAGGGGTTGTAGCTCTCACCAATCTGTGAATTACCAAACCCTGTTCCCAAGAGTGGTATTAGGCAGTGACACCACTGGCTGCACTCGGGGCATCGCTCCTTTCAGATGGCCCCTGTTGCCCTGGTTTTTGTAAACCTTCTGTTTTTAACCTTGGAGTCAGATTCTTTCTCACACAGATTCATGTAAATAATAGCCAGTGTTTACTTAACGGTATTTTCTGGTTTTCATTCCTTTTGTGATATGACAACTTTGATAAGCACCTTTCTTCTCCAGTGGGATTGAGAAGGAAGTGACATGTCCTCCAATCCCTTGTGGAGTTGGGACGTGTATAAGAATGAGATAATGTAAATAAATCCATCCATTTTCCTCCTTTCTGCTGAACCTGGCAAGTGCGAGAGCCTCTTTATTGTGTCTCCCCAGACACAGGCCCCGTGAAAGCACTGAAACCACACCTGAGTCTGCTATGCAGACTGAAAATCACACAAATGTTCCACTGGCTGAAGAGGAAATAACAGTTCTTACAAGTGGTTCAACCTGTGCTGCACTCCTCACAGGGGAGGTGGGTGAGGTTGGGTATTTTCTTTTTGGGCAGCCACGGGTGTGAGCGAGGGGCAGGTGGGAAGGATTTCGTGGAAAGCTGCAGTGGAAGTGCACAAGCAGCTCACGGTCAGGATTTCAGCTTGGAAGGATTGTACTTGAGCACTGTAAACTGGCATCAATTTACTCCCTGTGTGTATTTTAAAAACCACAACCTGCAACAGCACACAGATAAAAGTCATATTATGGCAGCAGAAGAAACAGCAGAAACAATCACAAGCCAAAAAGTCTTACCCCAGTCCCCAGTGCTGTTCAGATTTAGGGTTAAAGCTGGGAGTGTCTCCCAACTCTTAAAACATTGTGTGTTCTAAAGAAAAGATTTGCAATTTTATCTTACTTAATAAATAAATTCTCAACAAAGAGTAACTGCTTGTACTGTAGCACATTGTAAAATAGAATCTTCCAAAGGTTTTATTATCGTTTTTTACAGGAAGGTTAATTGATCTAGAAAACTGTTTTGTGTCTATGCCTCCTTCTAAAATAGCATCATTTTATAGCCTCACTTTATTTTTATTTTTAAAACTAGACTTTCATGAACTAAAACACTGATTCTTTAATTACATTATCTGAAACCAGGAAGAGAATTTTTCACTAAATATCTAAGGGAAAAAAAAAAGCAACTCAGAAAACATGAAGAGATTTGCAAATCAAAACTCCGAGAGAATTTGAAAATTAGCTCACAGTTACACGAAAATTCACACTTCCATTTTGATATCATCTGAAAATCTCAATTTTCAAGGTATAAGGATGAGAATTACTGAAGTTTATCTTATTTTGACTCCCACTGGAGTTAAAGAGTCTGTTTGTATTAGAATTCTGTAAAGCGATGGCAAGGAAAAAACACATGAACTTCAGCAAAACCAATATTGCTGAGTGCAATGTTCTGTTCAGCAGCTGCTTTGCAATGTTTAGCATTTTACCTGTACTTTATTTTTTTAATTTTATAGAAGAATACTGAAAAACATTTTCATCAAAAGGACATGATTTCACTGAATACATGTAAAAGAAAGTACTAACCCAAGGTCAGGAAAAATGTGCACTTCTACAAAATAAAGCAGAGCTGTGTTTTCCTGAAAGGAAAAAAGTCCATTGAGTCTTCAAGGAAAAAAAATCAAGAAAAGCCATTGTATATTTATTCTAAATACACCAAGAATATTTAGCAATAGGGGTGGAAATGGTGATTTTATGAGGGACAGGAAGACTGCACAGTGTCTCCTCTGTTGCCTGATACACAAATCCATTCTTGGCACCTTGAATGCCAACGCTCACCCGAACACACACATGGACAGGTAATTGCAAATACCAGGGAGAAAGGAAATAAAAGACCAGCCAGAAGTGCATTCCATGACAGCAATTAAACGTGACAAAGGAGGAGAGGGATAGAAAAAAAAGCTCAGAACAAATATTAGGTTAATTAATTTTATTAGGGAGATTTTTCTACAGTTAAAAACCCAAGCAAATGTTGAAACGTATTTGGAAATTCAGCAGCAACAAAATCCCCAAATTGTCACCAGGTCGAACACCCTGCACTTTTCACCACAGAAAGATGCATTTCCACCAGAATTCCCCAGGCGGCCAACTGATTTTACTGCAAACTTTTGTAAATGCAGAGGCCTCCATGAGGAAGTAACTATGTGGAATCACTCCAGTAGTTCAGCAGAAGCTCAGACCCAAGAGACGAAAGGTTATGTGTGAAAAACTCTGCATATTCACATGGCAATGCCTTCCCCCCCGCCCCCAAAACATCTATAATATAAAGAATTTGTATGAAACCTCGCCAAGCTACCATTGAGGTTTTAAATTTTTTTTCTGGTTTTGTTGCTAAGCGTGTTTCTAACATCCAAACAATTGATTTGTATCCAGGTGCGACTTCTGAAATAACAGTACATTTGTTATTTTCACAGCACTTAGTGAAGTCCAGTGATTTATTAACGACACTCAAATGATCAAAACAACATAACTAAATGATGGAAAAGTTAAAAAAATATATTTGAGAGCAAAGTAGTGTATTTTCTCAATAAATTCACAACTATACATGTGTGAAAAATCATTGATAGAATTAAAATAGATTATTGATATCTGATGTGTTTTTTTGTTGTTTTGTTTTTTTTTTTTTTTCCTGAAAAATAGACATCTTTTTATCTGGCTGAGGCACAGTGTGAAAAACACCAACTATGTGTAAACCTGTTGGCAAACCTAGAGAGAAATATATCTTATCTCTATCTAGAGACACCATGTGCCTATTTAAGGATAATTTGTTCCTGTCCTAGGACCCTAAATTCTGTTCTTGTTATTTAAGAGCATTCATTTACGTTATTAATTCCCTTAAATCAAATTTCACAATGGTAGCAAACCCTGAGCTTTCACTACCTTGTGTGCAATGACCGTCCTCAAGGACTTAAACTCTCAGTAATTTTTCTGTAGGTTCTAAAAAATAATCTTATATGGGACTAATAGCATACACTGCAAGCTGGTCAGTTAATTTTAAATATATATTACGGGATTTTGTCATCATTTTTTTTACTTTGAACCATGAAAAATTTTTCCTCAAGTAGCACGCTTTAAATTCCAATTAACTTGTCATTGCCAAGACAGCTTTAATTTAGCAACACCCAAATCACTGAATTTGAAAAAAACCACTGAATTTGAAAAAAAACAACCCATCTTGGTTGTTTTGTTGATCCTCAAACACTCTCAAAAAGCTGCTGGGGGTCAAGTTCTGTCAGAACAGCACCTGGGGAAGGAAACTCTTGAGAGATCCCCAAAGGTCGGTCGCGAAGCTCCGGCAAACAAGGAGCCTTGAGATGCCAGGGAAGTGAGGAAGCTCCATAAGTCACCTCAAAACTGTGCATTAATGTGTTTTTAGTGCTTTTGGAACGTTGCAGCCTCACATCTCCGGAGACAGAAGCTCTCCAGACAGACATTAGTGCGGGCAACACGAGCTGCCCCACGTTTGTTCACCAGCATCCTGCAGAGAGCCAGGAGCAAACCCTACTCTGGCCGAGAAAATCAATATATGCCAAGTACCACTTTTCCTGAGCTCCTTTTGGGGCCATGGAACCAGAAATCTGGTTGATAAAACACTTCCAGGGCTCAAAATAGTGCATTAAACCCTGCAATCTGTGAGGGAAAAATCACATTTCCTTCAAGGGCAGCAAAGTTTGGCCAAAGCTGAGTGACTGAAAATCACATCCTGCAGTCTGCACTGTCTCCCTGGCTTTCTGTTAGAGCAAATACATTTCATGCTAGGGTTTGAAAAATCAGTGTATTTTACATTTTTCTGCCTTTATCTAATAGATCTTTCTCCTCAGAGGTGATAACATCACCTCCTTCAAACTCAGCTCCTCAAGCAGCTGAGGAAACACCGTGAAAACCAGCAAGAATTCTTAGAATCAGGGAAGACAAGAAGAGTTAACCTTGAAAATGCAGTTTTTAAGTCAGCAACATTTTATTTTATTTTCTTAAAATACCAAAATTTTTCAAATGTCTCTTGAAGATACAGATTTTTAGGAAAATGCCTATTCCAAAAGTCGCACGCAAATAGCACCAATTAAAAAAAAAAAAGTGAAAAACCCCAAGAAAACAAAACAAAACAAAAAAAAACAAAACAAAACAAAACAAAACAAAACAAAACAAAACAAAACAAAACACACCCAAACACAGACCAATCCTGATTTCTTCCAGCACCAATTTTTAGCAATTACAAAGATGCAAGGAGGAAAAATTCTACTTCCGACCACAGAGCTGAGAGGGAAAGTGCCTCCAAGAGTTGTTGCAAGTCCTCCTCCAAAAAACAAGAAAACAACCCTGTTTGGTAGCCACAAAAATATCAGAGTTTATCAGCTGGACACACACATTTTTGCATTTTCCTCATCAGTTTTATGGGTGATCTCTCAGTCACCTCACACCACCCAGTGCCTCAGGAGGACTGAGAGAATATTTGTCCTGGTTTTTTGTCTCCTTCTTCTTTCTCTGGCTGCTCCTTGGTTCCGTGGCATTCACACCAAAGGAAGTGAGTTATCCCCCTGGTTGATTTCCACATGGTAATCAATCAAAATGCACTCGCATTATCAAAATCAAGCAGGATTGTTCTCCTAGCCCAAAAGACTCCTTCTTTTTTTAAATTTTTCCCGGGCAAACTGATGTTGCTGGGTCCAGCGTAATGATGAATTGCAAACTGCTCCAGGAGCAGAGTTTTTATCATTCATATCTTGTGTTCAACCACACACGGGGAGTCACTGACCTTGGGTCTGCCTTCATTGGGGTTTTTAACCACGCCAGAACACGTTCATCAAGGTGATCATTTCTTCTAAAGATTGTGACTGGGTGCAGATTTAAAATTCGCCCCCTTTAAAAGACAAAGGAATTCACTTACAAAGCGTGCAGTAAATCTGTGTTTCCTCCTAAGCATGTTGGGATTCAGAGCACCTTCTCCAGTAGTTTTTTCCCTGTGGATTGGGTGAGAAACTTCAACCTCCAGAAGCTCCAAAGAGACTTGCAAAGAACGAGTGTCCTCAGAAATTCCCCTGCATCCCTGTGCTCTGTCCCCTGGTGATAGAACAGCTCCAAAAAAGTTCTTGGTTTGAGTTTCATTCCCACACCAGCTTTGTTTATTGTAAGTAGTTTTCAGGGAAGTCTGAAGTTCAGGCAGCATGGATTGGATTTTCCCCTCTTCTCATCATGGCCTAGCTGAAAGGGAACTGAAATAATTTTGTTAAGAGAATTTATGCTTTTGACCCCGAGAATGCTGTAACTTTGGCTTTTTTTCTCCCCGTTCCAAAGAGAAATAGAAAAAAAAAAAAACACAGAAGTTGTCCTGCAGAACAAGTGTAGAAAATATTTTGGGTGAGGTTGACTGATGTGTAGTAAAAATAAGACATTAGAAGGAGAAGTAATACTTAAAATGAAAGTTTCTTCTATCCTGACTTCTGGAAAAATCAATAAGATGTGCTTTGCTCATGGTGTTAGCAAAGGAACCTGCTGAGTTTTTACTCCAGAAATATAATTTATTGTAATTATTTCTAAAAAAGTCCTGGCTTTCAGTGAACAAGAAAACCAACCCATTAGAACACCTTCCACCATCACTAAATATGAGCTTGTTTCCCCTTTTAGGGTATTTTGAATTTCTAGAGCCTCGAGCTTTTACTTAAAGTCATCTGACATCCAAACCCCACTGAATAATGTGCCTGCTGCACAGGGGAATATTCGAAGTGATTTAGAGACTGCTGGGGCCCAGACCTTCCCATCAGTTCCGTGTGGCCCCTCTCTGCTGTTACCAAATGAGATGATTCTTCTCACGTGAGAAACAGCTCTAAATCATATCAATCGTCACTCTATTTTCTCAAAGAATTTCGGGAAAACTCCCACTTAAACAATTCATTCCCCAAATTTATGACCAGGTTTTCGTTCTGCTCTGGCCTCAGGTTTTCTCTTTGCTGGTTTAATGGCTCAGAACCCCTGCATTTGTAATGGGTCAGGTTTCCTCTGGAATCTTTCTCCCACAAGATTTTTAAAAAGGAAATACAGCCCAGCATTTGAAGCAGTCATACAGGCACAGTCACAAAATTCATTCACAGTATTCAGAAGGTCAGGACGACATTGAATAACACAAAAGAGGTGTAAAACAACAAAATCGCTAAAATTAACATGTAAGAACTATTTGTCTTCAGGAGAAAAAAAAAGTTGCTAAACATTTCTTCTGCAATATAGCCAAAAAGACATAAAAATGTGGCCTCGTAGGGTTCTTCAAGTCCACCTCAGTCTATTTTCTCAAGAGCTGACAGCTTCACGAGTGAGTGTTAGAGGCAGTGACGCACCAGGTGCCATTTTCGGGCTCTGTTGCTTTACCTTTCTAAAGCAACTTTTCCACCACCACCTCCTTCCTGCACAGAAGTGAGGCTTGTCTTCATTTTGGATCATTTTCTGCTTGGATCATTTTCACACAACTAATTTTTGGATCATTTTCACACAACTAATTTTTGGATCATTTTCACACAACTAAATTTTCCTCTCGGTCCACAAGTTAAACCAACCAACAGCCCCACAGATGAAAGGAGAAATTTTGCTTGCAGTGGGACACAGGTGATTTCTTGGGGAGGTTGCATCCATCTTGCAGGTCCTAATCTTGCTGCATCCCTGCTCATTTTGAAAAATATTACAGATCTGTAGAGTCAGAAGGAGCTTGGACATTTAGAGGTGGCACAAGAATTATTGTGTGGAAATAGCAGAGTTGTGGGTTGTGCCAGAGTATGAAACAAGAGTTACAAAAAAGAGGATTTTCTTTTGGGTTCGGGCAACAGGAAGGTTTAGCTTTGGTCAAACCAAACAAATTAACAAACTGAACACATGAAGGGGAAAAGGTTGAAAAGCTGCCGTGGCACTAAATAAATATATTCTGGAGGAATATCTAGCTGGCAGCCTGGGAATTGTGGCAGCCACGGCTGTAATTGGAAAATGCAAAAAACTTTTCATTGCCAGAGAGGCAGCACCAGAGGGAAACTGTGCAATCGAGATACAAGTGATGGCTTGGCCAGGCACTGAAGAGAACTCTTGCCTGAGTAATGATGAATCAGCTGATTGTGATTTTCATTTTCCAAATCATGATCATAGTCTCTTAATTGAATTCTCTGCTTTGATCGATTAAAAGTTTGGCCCATTTTAAAGCCAGAAAGCTCAGAACTTAAACTCAAAATCAGGGTTGCCAAAAAGTATTGCTAAAGAGGTTTCATAAAGCTTCATAGAGTTTCCCCAAGTCAGGCAGGTAATACCAAAATTTTGTCCTTCTGTTCACAGAAGGGGTTCAGGATACCTTGATTTCTTTGATCTGCAGAGTTATAAACCCAGTTCCTCCTTCAATTTCCTGTGAAGAGCCCATTAGAGATAATATCCTTTCATCCAGGGCAAAGGCTGTTCTTCATTAATCTTTCTTGGCAGATTTAGTATATTTTGATATGATCAATTCTCACAGCATAAAAAAAAAAGTATTAGAGGGAAACACTTATTTAGTTGCACTGATGAAAAGACCAAAATAACATCCAATAATTAGATATATTGCTAAAGAATATCACCAGCTGTATCAAGCTGATAGCTGTTGTTTGAGGCTTCACTGAGCACAAGATGTTTACTGTCTTGAGTCAGGTCAATCTGCAGAATTCTTGGATTAAATTCCAATTTATTTCAAGACTTATCTTCCTGTTTCCTCTTCACTGTAACCAAAATGAATTTCATAAGCATTTGTAGATAATGACCTGTATCTCTCCACTGATCATCTCACTCTTAGGTCAGATAAGGCACACAAGTGTTATTGATGATATTCTGTGCCATTATTTTATGGCCTTTTGCATCTCACTGTTGTATGTGACAGCACAATTATGTATAATTGATAGATAGTTTCATATTGCTCACGAAGAACTTGATAGGTGGCACATTACCCAAATTATTTTTGTTTCTCTGGGGTGTATTTTTAAGCCTTCTCAACCAGGTATGATTTTGAAAGACTTTGTTATAGTTTTTCTCAATGTTTGTGGCTCGTTAAATATATACCCTCATTGATTTATTATGGAAATAATTTTTTCAACAAAGCAAATATCAGGCATGGCAAAACAGATTAAATTGCTCAGCTCCTATCTTCTACTCTAAGGTACAAGACATCCATCTCTTATATCCCACAGTGACCTCAGGGCCCAGACTTTGCTGGGGAAAAACGTTGGCTGCACAATTCACATATTTTTTCACTACATTTGTTTAGAGCTGGCATTAAACTCGGGACATTTAAATAAAAGGTTTCATGCCTTCAGTGGGGATCCCAATCATGACACGCTGCTGAGCAATTCTTAATCCAAAAATATGTTTAAAGGAGGGAATCAAAGCACTGAAGACAAGCCAAAGACCTCCCTGTGTGACCACAGGTTTGCTGTGTGAGTATTTATCACTGTTTCCACATCAGGTAATTGAGAACAGGCATTCTCTGCTAAACTAAACCAAAATTTTCAGCCTGCTTTCATCCCACTTCCAACCTCAGGCACCTTCCTGAGGTGTCAGGAGAATATTTGCCTGAGGCTTCTGCTAAAGCAAGTGACAATACAGAGAATAAATTGCCAGCTGGAAATACCTGCATGGCTTTGACAATCCTTGACAATCAAGGCTATCTAAACTCCTAACTCCACACCTTCTATGTAGTTAAGTGTCTTATTTTGTTGGGAAGGAATCCAGGCTCTCAGTCATAAGGAAGAGTGGAAAGAAGGAAATGTCAGTGTCTGATTCATCCAGCTTCTCCCCACTGTGCAGATCAATCCTTAATTATACTATCTGCTTGAGAACAATTTCTAGTCTTTGCCTCAGGGCAAGTTTCCTAAAAATAAGAATGTATTTCTTTGAGAGGAATGATGAAAGGAAGCAGCCATGATCCTATAGAAGTCATAGATGGTTAGCAGTTCTGATCGATACAGTTTGAAAACACAAACATGGCTGGGCATGTCTCTGCTATTTTGACAGCGTTTAAGTATTTTTGATCAAAAACATGGATTCCACATAGTTCAGTACATTTTGCTAATTTCTTTGTATTCTCTTTGCAAGACTTATAAAAATTATTTCACAGGCTGTTCTGCAGTCTTCCACATTATAAGAAAGTCCTTCTAAAGCTCAGAAACAATGTTTGGCAGCATGTGAATGTGCAGAGTCTATTGAAAAGTGGATTCATTTTTGTTAGTCAGCAATTTCTCAGATTTTGGAGAAACCTGAGGCTCCTCGATCATATCTCAAGCTGCAGGAACTGACAGTGTGCCTGAGCCTAACTCTGTCCTTCACGAGATCAGCAAAAGAAACCAAGAGTGCTTTGGAACTCACACCAGGGAAAACGGGCATTATCCTGATCTTCCCTGCACTGAGAGACTCCACTTAAACCAACACACACCCACAGAAAAAAAGGGAATCTGAGCCAGGAAAATCATATTTACTCACAGCCTGGAAAGAAAGTCAGACTAACACTGCAGCTCATCATGGAGAGAAGGGAGGAAGAATTATCTCCCATGGCACTGCTGAATATTAGAGAATAGAATTAGAGCTACAGAAACAGTTGTAGTTTGTAAAGCAATGAGTATCAAGTGACTGTGCTTGGTAGTTTTCCTACTAGATGCTATTTCTGCCTGAGAATGCTTTAAATTTGAGATGCATTTGTGATTCTGCTGGGGAGTAAGGTCATGGCTCAGTTGCTGGCTCTCAAAATGAAATAAAAACGTATTTTATAGTGATAAATTATTGGCCACCCAGCCACAATCATGTACTAATAAAACAGTCTGGTTTGCTAGGATGCATCATTTACACCTTTTCCTCTTTCACTTGGAATTATTTTGCATTAAAACATATTTTTGTCAGAGACAGGGAATGCAAGTGAACCAGTTAGCTGAGCTCCTCCACAGTCCCTGGACAATAGCCAGGGGACACTTCAGTAAAACCTCCTGCAGTTGGTGGGATAACTGTCTCCTTGCCTCAGGGAACCTCAGCATTAAAGTTATTAAATAAAACAGCAAGTCTGGCAGTTGGCTATGAGAAGCAATTTATACCATTGTAAATGGATTAGCGAAATGTAATTTCTTTTAACGTTTCCGTTTCAATTATTTCAAATAGATGTGCAGTTATAAATGTTAAGGAATTGTTTAAATGTTTCTCACAATGGAAAAAGTAAATATAGGTTAGAGCTCCGCACTCCCAAGTGAATTTTCTGTGTTTCTCTGTTTTCTTTATTTCAAGGCTTTTCACGTACTGCTGTAAAAGTTGCCCATTTGGAGACCAGGAGAAAAAAAAAAATATTTGTGCTCCTGATGAAGCAGGGTATTATACTAATCAGGAAAGTATAGATTTGAAATGTCTTGAGGACCAGAGGAAAGCCTACGGCTGTTCTTATCCTACATTCTCAGCTGGTATATTTTGACATCAAGAGCCTGGAGCAGTGCATGAGATACCGAGAGAGAGACTACACCACATCTCTGCATGTGTGAGAGGTGGGGGGAGATCTCTCTTGGAAGTACAGCTCCGTGGATTTCCCCTGAGAAGGGTTAATTAGCACACATAGCCAGCAGCTCCCAAACTATCAGCGTCTCTTCCGACGATTGCAGCAGCATCTCACCTGATCTCTGGTTTCTTCCCTCTCCCCCGTTTTCCCCCAATGTTTTGCTACGCCGTTGCAATTAAGCAATAAGGTCTAACAAGGAAGATGACCACTGGCATGGGATAATCGTGTCCTTGGGGGTGCAATCAAGCACCAAGAAGAAACCAGAGCTCCTTGTCCCCCGTGGGCGCGACTGCCTCGGGATCGGCCGCGTGCGTCGGGAAAGGCACCGGTACCACAAATTGTTTGCTTTTATATTTTACTGCTTTACCCAGACAAGTGGCCGGGCTGGTCCCCATCTGCCACGTCGTGTCAGGGCGGGCAGAAAGGCGCAGGCTGGTTGCAGCCAGGCCCCTCAAGGCTCCACCAGCGCCGCGCACCAGAGCGGGGAAATTTCCACCAGGGATTCGGTGCACAAAGCTCCCGCCTTTCAAAACCTCTCTCACAACCAGCTGAATCAAGTTGCTGTAGACTTTGAAAGAGGGGGTGGTGAGGGGCAAAAGTAGGGCAGCAAGGAATAAGGGGCGAGGCTATCTCAGTTGAAAGCAGCCGTGGAGGAGCCTGAGGGCTGAGATGGCAGTCATCATCGATTCCAGGCAAGGGAGATGTCAAGGACAGGGAATGTCAAGCAGGAACAACAGTAAGGGTGCTTAGCAGAGCCAAGTCTTCCAAAAAACAGCACAAATAAAGCTGCTGGGCTGCTGTGATTGGTCTGTTTGCTGCTTGAGATCACAAGAAGAATGTAAAAAAATACGATACATGTACAGTGTACGTCCGTCCTCTCCCTCCTGCCTACACAAAACTAATTAAAAATATTCTCTCCCTCTCTTCCTCTCACGTCCCCACCCCCACTGGCATCATCTTGAAATAGTCTTTGCAAACAAAGTTGGATACAGGCAAATGCTCTACATGGAACCAATCTTGTCAATATATAGATAAGCAGCAGCAACATGCTGGCCCTGAACAAATAATCAAAAGTTAAAGGGAGAGCTACAAGAAACACAAACACTCTGGGTTTCCACAGTCTGCAGCACTGTCTGTGGCGTGTGTGTGTGTGTGTATTCCTGAAGCATCAACACTTGCCTTTGCAGGTGATAAGTTTTATGGCACAAAATGTATTTATCCAATGGTTTTTTACACATCCTTTACAGCAGCTTCTCAAAGAGGTGACAGAATGAATTATGTTTCTGCTGATGCAGCACCAAACCTGCCGATACATTCAGGTGTGCACACACGCAGGTTTACACACAAACACACGCAGAGGACAGCTGGAAAACCAGCTCACCACAATATCTGTGGGGTTGGACCACCGAGCCTGTTGCTGAATCGTCAAAGAAATGCCAGCACCACAGGAAAACAACAAACAATGTTTTTAAAATGCTGAATGAAGAGTAAACATTTTCAAGGGTTTCAAAATTTGATTTTGTTTCATACTGAATAATTACTAAATTATCTGTAAGAGAGAAATGAGCCTCATCACTTGGGTCATTGACCTGCACTGGAACCATATAAGCTCTGAAAATCCCTGACTGCAGAGGAAATGATGGATCTGAGACTGCAAAAAATGGTAATTTTCCAGGCATGTTTATAAAGGGAAATGAAAATCCCCCTACATGCATATTGTAGGGTTATGGAGCACTGCAGGAAACCAACAGAACTTCAAATTCTACTTTGGTTTACTGTACTGTCTCTCAAACCAAAATACCTTTTTTTGACTGCAGCTTCAGTGAAGAGACCTTCCAGTAGATTATTCCCAAGTCAGCTGAGGTATATTGTGACTCTGACCACCCAGAGGTGATCCTTGACATACAGAATATTCCTTAGCAGAAATGGTAAAATCAATTTAGATATTTCTGATGTACAAGTCCTTTTTTTCCCTTCAACTTTCACACATGTCAAAATGCATGGTACTTGCAATGAGGGAAAATGCATTCTTTTGTAGGAAAGCTCATTTTCAACCTTCCTGAGAGCAGCGATTCTGTTTCACAATAAATATGGTATGATATTCACCCAAAACTTGCACTTACCTGGGAGCTCCATGACATTACTCATTACTGTGACATTACTTCTGGCACAGTAGGGAATTTCACTCTGTAACCAAGGAAAACCCTCCTTTTTGGTGCTCCACTGTGCATTAGATTTTTCTGCACATTTAGGAAAAGGAAGATATTTCTGTCTGAATGAATTAGTTTTCCTAGTAAGGTATTTTCCACATACACAAAGAAATATTATCCCTGTTGCCCACGGTCTTGCAGTTCAAAGGGAAAAAAAAAAAAAAGAAGCTGGAAAAGTAGAACACAAGGGAACACTTGATCACGTTTTCTCTTTCAAGCAGTGACCCTTTCTGTAGCTATTACCAGAGATTAGTTTGAGTACTCCTCAGCTGGAATAGGACAGGTTTAATAAGCAGATAGTCATATTCCTCAAAGGCTTTTGGCCTCCTGTGTCAGAGCTGGAGCCTGTCCATCAAACTCCCACACCAGATTAGAGGTTGAAACCTCGTCAGCCCACGCTGGGGGCAGCCAGCAGAGAGGAGGGAGGTTCCTGGAGCATCCTCTCTCCTTAGAGAGGCGGAGGTGGCTTTGAGAATGGCACTGTCGATAAGGACAGAGGCAGGCAGAAGCTGTGGTTGGGTTATCACCTTTTGATAAGTGCCTTGGCAGCTGTTTGGGCCTGGAGCGTGTCCTCACAGAAGTGAGGGGGTGCAGAGGCAAGGGGCACAGCCTCCTGCCATGGGCAGGGACACCTTCCACTATCCTGGGCTGCACAGAGCTTCAACCTGGCCTTGGGCACTTCCAGGGATGTGGCATCCTCAGCTTCTCTGTGCCTGGGCCACACCACCCTCACAGTCAAGAAATTTTTCCTAAAATCAGATCTAAACCTGCCCATTTTCTACTTAAAACCATTCCTCCTTCTCCTACCAACACATGAGCTTGTAAACAGTCCCTCTGCAGCTCCTTTGTAGCCCCTTTTAGATACTGGAAGTTGCTCAAGGTCTTCCTGGAGCCTTCTCTTCTCCAGGCTGAGCAACCCCAACTCTCCCAGCCTGGCTTCATAGGACGAGTGCTCCAGCCCTGCGACCACCTTCATGCAGGTCCTGTCCTGTGCTGGTGACACCGGAGCTGGAGGCAGCTCTGCAGGTGGAATCTCACGAGAGCAGAGAGGCAGAACCCCCTCCCTCACTGCCCACACTGCTGTGGATGCTGCCCGGGGTATGGTTTGGCTCTCTGGGCTGTGAGTGCACATCGCTGGGTCACTTCCTCTTCTGGGATACAAGTGCTCTCTGCAGAAGCAAAATCTCGTCTGTAAAATATATCTTGGGCTTTTAGAGACAAAACAGGCTTTCCCTCCTGTTTTCCTCCCACACATTATTTCTATGGGTGTTTGCACAACCCTCCTGCCTCCTTCCAGCTTGCAACACCGCCGAGGTGGGGCTTTGACAGATCTTGCTCCCTGTGCCCTGGTTCAGCTGGGCCTTGTGCACCTTCACATCTCCCCCTCTGCACCAAGAGTCGAAGGGGCTTTTCTCCTGGCACCATCAGGACCCTGATTCCCAGTGGGTTCTATTAAAGTCTCATCCGAGCTCGGGCTTCCCATCTGCATAGATGTTCACACTACCTTGCTCAAACGAAGCAAGGGAAAAGCTCTGAGGGGCTGGCTTGTCTGGAGGCTGTTTGTCTTTGCTGTGCAGCTGCAGGCGAGCATCTGTAAAGTTTCAATATTTGCTCTAAATGAAACCTCTCGGCTGGAACTCCATTTCACATGGCACTGCTGGTGCAGACAAGATGTACCCTGTAAATAAAGAAAGAAAGTCCCTTGGGACACTGGTGCTACTGGTAACAGAGATGTTAATTGCCCTTCCTTGGCTGGTTTTGGGTTATCTATGTTTCATCTTTGTTATTTCTATCTTATGATTTAAATTGTCACCATAAAGTTGCTTGGACACAATCGTTATCAGATACATTGAACATCTTTTTTAACTGTCATGGGAGTATTAGGAATTAAGAAAGCACAGCTGTGGAAATGTCCTTGTGCCCTAGAAAAATACAGCTTTAAAGGAACATGAAAGCTAACTCAGTTGTTTGTCCCTGTCCCAAAATAGGGCCACAGTTAATATTCTGTTACTTCTAATGGATGATAGTTTAATTTGTTCTTCTAGATCTCCACGGACATAGAAAAGCTGCAATTTTTATTGTGACACGATTTCAGAATATCGTGCTCATATCTTGCACACCAATGTGAGTATTTTTAATGACAGTGTTAATTTGCTGTTTCTCACCTTCTCCAGCATGACCATGCACCATTTCAGCACTTGGCCTTGCTAGACCTGGCTGGTTCCCAGTCTCCTCTTAGCCTCAGTCAGCTCTAGTGTCACTTTTTAAGACATAAATCAGGGATAGCAGCAGCCTCTGCAAGTACCACTGAAAACTCCAGATGCTTCCTGGGAGAGCAATATTTAAGAGAGATTTCTATTTTTACCTTTAAGCTCAAATTTGCAAGTCCCAGAGCTGTACAATGAAATCAACAGGAAACTTTAACCTCTTGCACTGTAACCAGCAGAAAAAAGCTTGCCTTTACTACAGAAACATACAGGAAATTAGAGAAAGTATTACACAGCTACACAGAAAGGGCAACAACTTTCATCTCTAAACTCAGGCGTGGTCTGAGCTATCCAGAGGTGAAAAATCTCTCTTTTCTGCTAACAAATCCCTGACCAAAATATATTTAATCTCCCATTAGCTGAAAGTAACGAAAACTTGTTATGCTGGTTAGGTTTCCAGAACCTCTTTTCTCATGTAGCTGTTTAGAGTATTGGATTGGGAAGAAGGATTTTAGCCACTTAATTGCACAATGAAATTATTTTCCGTTTTTTTATGTGCATCATAACAGCTACATTTACCATTCTATTATCATTAGTGCTTGAGGACATCTTTCATTTATCTGCTTAGAGGTTTTTACATAGAACTCCCAGAGGTAAAACTCATCATCTTGCTGAGTTTGAAAGTTTTCTTTTCCATCATTTTATTCTTCCATCTCAAGGGCCTGACATTTTTTTAAACTCTTGGCATTCTCTTCAGTAACAAGGTTGAAATTTGAATATGCTACATCAATTTGGCTTCAGTTTGATGCCTCACTGAGGCACAGCCTGGCTGAGGAGAGAGAAAAAAATGAATATGAATGCCAGCCATCTATTGGGATAACTCAGTAAAAAATCAGCAGGTCTCAGGCTGTAACTGAGAAGGAGCACTACCCCATAAGTGAGAATGAATCTGTTTTGCATGAAATTATAGAAATATAAGTTGCCAGTGATACAACAAAGTTATATAAATTTAGCACCAGTCCAAGAGGAATTCAGAGTAATCTGGTAGCAAGTCAGTAACTTACTGCACTTTTAAGGCCATGGAATGATTTTATGAATTGATTTAATAGCTAAACAAATATTCAGTCCTGAGAGGAAAAGAAAACCATACAAACCTAAGGTTAATGCAGACTGGTCCCAGTGGATGTCTTTTATTCCTTGATGCTGTCTCTGAGGCTTCAAATGTTCTTGTGTTTCCATGCAAATGAGCTGCTTACAAAATCCAACTCTTTCAAGTGTCTTCTAAGTGCTGCTGTCTATGTCGTTTTACAGTAAACACATTTTTGTTGCACAGCAATATGTTTCTCTCAGAAGATGGGTAAATATGCAAAATGTTTCTGTAACTATTTGTCAGATAGTCAAACAGATTTTTTGTCTATCCTCGGGCCCCTTTTATGTTCTCTCTCTGTGAACATATGCGACAAGAGCTCTCCCAACACAAACACTTGAAGGAATCAAATTGCAGGCTCTTTTTCTACCAACATTTGCACAAAAAAAAAAGCAGGAAAAAAACCAGTACAAGAGAAGAAGAGTATATTTTATCACGCAATAGAGGAGAAGCACCCTGTGAATTGCAACCAGCTCTCACAGCTCCTGATTTTGCAGGAACTTGTAAAGTTTGGTTGATCCTTGTGCTGGTGCCATTTGATATACAATGATTTCAGGAAGGGAGATGAGAAATGGAGGCCAAAGTCCTCGTTGATCTGTCAGCAACCAGATGTCAACGAGACCATCTCCCAGTTTCCTTGGAGTCCCTCCAGGTGCAATGTGTGACAAAGGAGCAGTTGCTCAAACCATAGCCCAGGCAAAGTGAAAACACTGCCAAGAGAACACGGACATGCCCAAGGGCTTCCCTCTTCTGCTGCTGAGGGCATTTGTTCAGGGACTGGTTCATTTGCATCTTCAAAGACTCTGCACTGGTAAAAGTCGGGTTCCCCAGTTTCTTGAGCCACTGATTTTCCACCCAGGGCACACCCGGCTCACCAGGCTCATTTCAATCACAGATGACCTGGGGCAAGTTGGTATTTATGGAAAAAATCCTTCCCTGTGAGGGTGGGCAGGCCCTGGCCCAGGGTGCCCAGAGCAGCTGTGGCTGCCCCTGGATCCCTGGCAGTGCCCAAGGCCAGGCTGGACACTGGGGCTGGGAGCAGCCTGAGACAGTGGGAGGTGTCCCTGCCATGGCAGGGGGGTTTGTAATCAGGTTTAAGGTTCCTTCTAACCCAAACCATTCTAAGATTCTATGATTTTATTTCAGGTCTGGGATGGAATCTCACCTGGAGGCAGCTTTGCCTGGCTCCCACTCTGCCTGCATCACGTTTCAGCAGGCCCTGTCCTTGTCCTTGTCTCTGCACAGGGGTTTCAGCTCACCCCGTGCCCAGAATGCAGAGTGGGTATGAAGTCATTGGAACAACACACACCAAGGGCTGGGAAATTGCTATGAAAAAGGCTCCTGTGATGTCACTGGGACAAAAGCTTTTGTTGAATATGAAATTTTACCATTCTTCACTTAATAAGAAATGAGCTAACAAGCAAACAACCAGATCTAAATCACATACGCCTGTAACAAATTGAACCTCATGTGCCATTGCCCTTTTTACATGAAGGTTAGTATGACTTTTTTATTATTTTGGGTCTTTGCAACCTAGGATAGAGCCCTTAGACATCTGCAAATCTTCTTTTCTAGGAGAAAAATACATAATTGTTGTTGATCACAAACAGTCTCTTCAAAATATTCTGGAAGACAGAAAAGACAGTCTTTCACTCTTTCTGTGCCCAAATTCAAACTTTGGCTGTTTAGGTGGTTGTGTTGTTCCATTATTGCTCTGATATAGTGGACCAAAGATGCAACCATAATTATTCCTAAAGCACAACTTCAACAGCATCTTTTCAAGAGTCGTATAAAGAATGCTTTGATTCCAGCTTCTGTGTACCAAAATGAATGAGAGCTTTTATGAGGAGCACTTTCAAATACACCCAGGAAGCCACAAATGATGTGACTGGCTATAGGCAGGCCTCCAAACCACCAAGAATTGCTCACACAGTCGTTCCACTTCATCTAGGAGAAAGTTTTTCTGTTTATGAACCAACCATCCAGTCTGCCACTCTTCCTGTGACTCAGAAACACGTGCAAGGAAGTGTTTTTTCCACACAAGTTCCCAGATTTTGATATTAGTTGGGTAAACACTGAAGTGATTTTTTTGTCCTGCAGTCACACAGCCGTGGAAGCACAAATGGGTTTTGTTTTAAGAGACCAGCCAGCACTCCCAGATTTTTTTCCTATAGGAACTTCACCTTTCTGCAAAGCTCCATGATGTGATATTGCTGCAAGTCCTGCAAGCCCTGTACATTATCTTACCAATTTCTTCTGTGATACAGCAGAGAATACAAATTTAGAGCTCGAAGATATCTTGCTATGGACAGAGTCTCACTTTTATACCCAGTTCTACTCCAGACCTGTCATTCTGGAGTTATGAGAGCAGTTACATCACTCCTTGTGTGCCTTTCACCATAGAGACCTGCATGTTTTTACTGCCTCAGCAAGAGGGGCCCCTCAGACAAACGTGGGGCTTCTAGAAGAAGTGATGAATGTGGATCTCAGCAGGAAAAATTTACCACTAAATAGAGAAATTTTTGTAAAAATGAGGAGTAAAAACTGAGAATTTGAGTTCTTGCTAGCAGTATAAATAAGAATATTGTTGCAGGTATTTTCAAAGCTATCCAGGAAAATGCCAAGATTGTCAATCAATGCAGAGTGACTGCAGTGGATGAAGAACCAGACAATGATGAGGACCATGGTCCATCTAAGTTGGAGGAGCCTCCAAGGCTAAGTTGGTCCATGTCCTGCGTCAAAACCGCTTCCATAAAGAAAGAAAAGGGTCACTGTCACAGGAGAGAGACTCTCTTGAGGGGAACAGAAGGTTCAATATACAGATTTCCCCAGTTCTTAAGGAGACCTGCTGCCTCCCCAGGGCTAAAGATGTGCAGAGAAAGCTTCCTACCCTGCTACAGCCCTCAGATGATCCATGATGATCTTCTTCAACAGGCAGAGATTAAGTTGCAACAAAAAGCCTCAAGAGACACTTCAGGTCCTTGGGTCTACTGATTAAGGATCAGGAGCACAAGCAGCGTTCCCCTCTACCCTTCCAGCTGCAGGGAATGATGAGGGAAGAAGCACGAAGAGTCCAGAGATCCATACCTGTCCCCAACCCTGGTGTCAGCCAGAATTTTGATTGTGGGTTGGCCTATGGGACAGACGGGGTACAGCTGTCTTAAAAGGGGGAAAGGATTTTCGTTCAGGAGTTAACAGGGCTCACTGAAAGAGCTTTGAACTGGATTTGATGGAGGAAGGGGATAAACCAGGCTCACTAGAGCTAAGCCTGGGGTGGCACGTTGATGTTGGAGGGATGATGATGGTGAGGTCCTGCTGTCTGCCGTGTCAGTGGAGGTAGAAGATGGAAACCCGTGTGGCAGAAAAGACACAAGGGTTATTCAGGTGTGGGAATGGTCACCACCAAAAAGGGTGGCAGCATCAATAGCCCAGCTGAAATGTACCTACAGCAGAGCCCACAGCGTGGGCAACAAACAGGAGCTGGAAGCCACTGGTGCCTTCTCCAGCTACCTAGAAACACAGACTAGACAAGAGTAAGGGAATAAAGNCAGCTGGAAAACCAGGATATAGCTGCAGTCATGGAAACGGGGGGGGTTGACTTGACACCTGGGATGCTGCAATGGGTGGCCAAACTCTTCAGAAAGGAACTGACAGGAAGGAGAGGTGGTGGGGTGTGTTAGGGAGAGTTTCGACTGCCTGGGGTTAAACGATGGCGATGACAGGGTCAAGTGTTTACGGGTAGGAATTGGGGAAAGGGCAAAGCAGAAATGGTGGGGTTCTGTTACAGACCACCCAGCCAGGGTGAGGAGATGAGAGAAATATTCTGTGGACAGCTGGGAGAAGCCTCACAATTGCTAGCCCTTGTTCTCCACAAACTCCAGCTCGCGAGATGTCTGCTGGAAACACAACACAGCGGAGAGGAGAGAGCCCAGGGGGTTCCTGGAGTGTGTGGGAGGGGATTCCTGACACAGCTGGTGAGGGAACCAGCCAGGAGAGGTGCCCTGCTGGACCTGTTTGTGGGCAGAAAAGGACTGGTGGGTGATGCAGTGTTTGGAGGCCATTTGGGGCACAGAGATCATCAAACTATAGCGTTTGTTCAGTTCTTGGAGAAGTAAGGAGGAGGATCAGCACAATGTCTACTTTGACTTGCCAGATGGCAGATCTCAGATATTTTAGGAGCCTGGTTATCAGGAGAGCCTGTGCTGAATGGCAAAAAAGTCCAGGAAGGCTGGAGAGTCTTCAAGAAGGAAATCTCCAAGGCACAGCAGGAGGTTGTGCCCTTGTGATTAAAGATGAACTGGTGGGAAAGAGATCTGTGGGTTTGGTGCTTTCCCTGCAAAGGCACCAACATAAAATAACAATCACATGACAAAATGCAAGGACGTCTAAGAGAGGGGCAATTGCAATTTAGTCCAAAGGACAGAGAGATGGATCAATATTTATTACTAAAAAACTCTGCTGGGAATTTCTGCGCTCCAAAGGATGTAAAAATTTGTCCTTGAGGAGTGAAAAAAACTGCTTTTCTAGAACAGTGGCCTGACTGGAATCCAAATCCTAGTTCCACAAATTCAGGAATATCTAAAATCAATACCCTTAGCATGCCTTCACAGATTTCTGTGCAGATTCTCATTCCGTGTATTAACTGAGAAGACTATGAGAAAAGCAAAAGAGAGAAGAGGCTACTCCAAAGCAACATCCAGCTCTCTTGAAAACAGCAATCGGGCCGGATTGTATAATTTACATTTGATATCTGAGACAAATTTTCCTTAGTACTTAATTTAATTGTCTGTTTTATACACACAATACACATGGAGTGCGTTGCAACCACAAGAAGACATGGTGTGCATTTTGTTTTCTAAGCTGAATTATATTGTAACCTAATTTACTAATTTACCTGGTGCGTTGGTCATATTTTTGCTAAAGCACAAAAAAGTCATAACTCTTGCAGTGCGTTTGCCTGACAATAAAACGCAGTGTATTAACCTAAGAGTACTCTGTATTATGTCATATTTTTGAGTTTATTGTCTTAGGGTTGCCTTTCATTCTAAAGGTCAAAGGATTGTCAGGAAACAGAAGGTTTTATCCCTACTGAAGCCGTACTCCTGAGTCATGGCACTGTCACATTAACCATAACGCAATTAATTACTAATTTAAACATGGCTGTGTCCTTCTTTTCCTACAAGTTCAGCTTAGCTCATTCCCAACCCATCTCCTGATGTGCGTTTGCAGATCAAGTAACACAAGTAAAAGAAAAAAACCACCTCACTGCCTTTTAGAACAGCTCTCATCCGTGTGCTTGAGGGGCAAAGGAAGGAGAATTTCCTCATAATTCCTGGTCTTGCTCTAAACCTTTGTGCTGTGTTGAATGAAAAAGTAGAAGCCATTTTTGCATTCATTTCCAATGTGTTCTGCATTTCTATTTATGGAAGCCATTCAGTGTGTGCAAATACCACCTTCCTTTGAATCCTGCTGTATTTCCATTCTTGCTCAATAATTAAAACAGATAGCAATTACCCTAAATAAAAGCTCAGAGTTTGGGATTTTTTTTTTTTTNAGCTCAGAGTTTGGGATTTTTTTTTTTTTTACCCTAAATTGGTCAGTATTTATTGCTTTTTGTCGTGTGGGCTTTGCATTTGACAGAGCTTTGGGAGAGCATCTCTAATCTCCAGAACAACACCAGCACCACACATGGCCACACTTCCTGCAAGCTCTGAATCCATATTCATATTCATTAATTTCAACTTTCCCCTTATATGGCACTTAACCAAACCCATTTTTCACCTTCCATTATTTTTAACACTAAATCTGTAATAAATTGGAGCTCCTGTAGCCATTTTGACAGTCATACAAAACAGAGTTATTGTAACTCAACCCTCCTGAAAATTATTCTGCCTTCTCTGGAATATGCACACAAAGATGCTGTATGACCTTGAGCACTCGCTGGCAAACGACCTTGAACATTCTTTCTAAATCCTATACTTTGATTTAGTGAGAATATTTCTTAGGAGATTTAACTGCCTTAATTTGACTGTATTATGCTATCCATTCTATTTATTTTCTTTTTTTTTTCTTTATTTCTAAAGATCTTTGATATTAATTAGAAAACAGTATTGTTTGACACAATTTTTCTTCATTGAATAAACACATATTATTCGATTATCCCTTCAAGTCTGATTACTAAATTATCTTTATAATGACTTACTCTTGTCTCGCAACTATGGGATAAAAATATCCTTTGAAGTTTCCTGTGCTCTTAGTAATAGGCTAAATAATGCCACGGTGAAATCCTATTTCTTACTGAAGACATTGGCTTCCACATTACTCATTATTTCTTTTACTAATTCATTACTAATTACTGCAGTGCCCAAGAGACCTGGTCACAGACCAGAAAGTTCAGCACTAAACAAATATTGAGCAAAAAAAAGTTTTTTCTTTCAGATAAAAATTGAAATATTGTTGGAACTGGTGACAGATATATTTCAATAATATACATATTTTCACTCACATTTCTATCTCATGAAGTGTTATTCGTCTCTATCTTTTAGACATTGTTGGGTTTAAATTATTCAATTATTTATTTTCAATTACTTTAATAAATATTGCTTTATTTTATAGTATAGTTCCATTTTGCTATTTCAGCAACCCCATTTAGTACTCTTAATGGAATAGGAATAGAATATTAATCTCACAAACACCATTCATCAATAATTCCATGTGTTATATTTGTTTATGAATTAGGATGGTGAAGAAAAAAACTCAGTTAATCCCATCCTTCTACTGATCTTGAGAATATGACTTGCTTTCTTTTTGTTCTGGTATAACCAACATGAAAATTAACTACTGAATAGCCTTTGATGAATTACTCTCCTCTCTGTGAGTTCCAGTTTTAGAGACATCAGATCCCAGGCATCTCTAATGTTATCCTTCCAATGTTTCCTAGGATTTCTCTTGCCAGAGGCTCCTCAGCCCCTACAAACCCCTGTCCTAGAAAGCACAAACCTGAGAAAAGTCTGCAGAGCTCAGTCATCAGCACTTTAAAATTTAAATACAAAAATACTGGATTTTACCCCTTTTTTTTCCCCTCACCACCCTGTACTCATAGAGGAAGAAAAATTAAATTAATGATGTCACAGAGTACAAGGCTTGAGAGAGTACTGAGATGCCATTCCTGGTCATTTGGTCCCAAACCGTTGTGTATTTCTGGCAAACACCTGGAGGAAATATCTTTAATTCTCAGAGCTGGGAAGGAGGAAGGGGAACCTTCAGATAATGGCAAACCATTTTACACTACATATGCTCAGCTTACAGGGAAAGAGCAGTGGTGACACACAGATTTAAAAAAAAAAACAACAGAATTCTACAAAGCAATGTAAAGAAGGCAAAGATTGAGTTGTTTTAATGATAAGAACATTATTCAGTAGGGTAAAAGAGTAAACGAGATCAAGAACATTGAGATTTTATGCTGGGCCCTGCACTGACAGGAGAGAACATTCCAATACATTTTTTAGTTGTTGAATATCTCTGCTGCTTTCCTTGATCCTGGGGTGCTGTGCATTTCCCAGACACGTGCTGCTGCTCGTTTGACACAGCAAGTTGCTGACCATATGCTTGACAGAACGGGGTGCTTCTCACCAGAAATCTTGTCTCCTGATAAAACCATTGTTGACAGATTTAAAAGTTGTTGGTTTTTTGGTTCTTATTTTTCTCTAGAGAGAGAGAGATTGCGTGCAAGTAGCTGCGCTGAGAGTTCTGTGTTTATTGTCTTGCAGTCACGTTCAGATCCAGCCCACTCACTTTGTTCCGACTGTCGCCCGCTGGATTCTGAGAGCCACGACTGCAGATTCTCTCACTGGCATCCCACCAATAAACCTGGCAACCAACATTTGTTATGAGGAAGAACAGCTGAGGTCTGAAAGTCTCGTTGGCCGTTATTTGAGGTGGAGATTCTGCAAGCAAAATTGAGTTCATAGTTCCTCAGACAACAGGCGAGTGACAGTGGAGAGCCGCTTGCTCTCTGCTGCCTGCATTCCCCTCACAGCATCAGCAGACGTGGAAAGTAATTTAAAAAATATTGTCAGAAAATTTAGTAGACCATGCTCAGGAGGGAAAGCAGAGACGGGAGGTGTGGGAGAGGATTATGCATCACATGTGAGTAATAACACTTCTTCCAAGTGAAGGGAAAAACAGTTATGTAATAGAGAGAGAAGGGAAAACAATCAAACCTGTAGCAAATCTTCATGGGAAATGTTTTCCATTTCTCTCTCTACTGGAAGATTTGGGAGCTGGAAAGAGTAATTAAGAAACTATGGAAGGATAGGAGTCAAAATTCAATACAAATGCTTTCTTATGGAGTGCTGGGTTTGGCCAAAATCTCCGAGAAACTCACCCCAAGGAAGTTGGTGCAGATTATCAATGATTAAAGTTTTGGGAAGTTCACCCTCTGAATGCCAGGTTATTGACACATCTATACAAGTCTGTGGTACACAGCAAACAGAGAGCAAGCTGCCTTTTCCCAAAAAGATTTTGCTTTGTTTATCGAGGAGATTTACCACAACCCTTGCCTTGTGAAGTTCCTGAGCTTATTCCATAATGCATGAGTGGAAGCAGGTCCAACACAGATGCTTAAGGTAGGGAGTGAGGGCTGTTTTTCATGGCCAGATTTTGGGCAAAGAGTATTTTGGCCACATGGTCTGACATAACTTCCTCACAGAGTCCCGAAATAGGGGAATGAGAACCCACTACAGCTCCCAGGTCTTTTGCCACAAGCATGTTCTTTCTACATCTGACCAACACCTCTCTGCATAGGCAGAGCTCTGTCCTGGGCCAGAATCCTGTGAAAGGCACAGATTTGGCCTGTGGAGGAGAGCAGCCAGACAACCTGACGGCAGCTGAGTGCTTTGGGTAGATTCTAGAAGGCAAGACCCTCAGGATTTCACCCACAGCACAAGTGCGGGCCTACATTTTAAGAGAAAACTCCTCTTTCAGCACTGTCTTCAGCAGAGCTGATTTCCAGGTCTAGTTCCTTCCTCACATTTGCTGCAGCAGCTCTTAGATAACACGTAGGAAACAAAAGGCATGTCGCTGCACCAGGATTTTGAAGAAGTTATTCATTGCTATACTTGAGTTGAGATCTGCGAAGAAACACATGCGGCGTATTTTGAGAATGTGCTATGGCAGGTTACCCTAAGTCACAGTGTGTTTAAACAACCACTTTATTCTGCCATCTGCTACATGATAGGTTTCTGATAAATACGTGCCTGCGCTTTGACTGTGGGATGCACACAAGAAAAGAGACTGTATTTTTCCAAGATGTTTGTCTAAGTCTCAGACAAACAACATCGGCAATGTGAAGGAGCTTTCTGTGGGCGCAGCAGTAATCACAGAATCAGAGAATGGCTTCGGTTGGAAGGGACCTGAAAGATCACCTGGTCCTAACCCCTGCCATGGGCAAGGACACCTTCCTCTATCCCAGGTTGCTCAGAGCTCCAAACAGGCCTTGGACACTTCCAGGGATGGGGCAGCCACAGCTTCTCTGGGGAACCTGAGCCAGGGCCTTACCACCTTCACAAGAATTTCTTCCTGATATCCAATCTAACCCTACTCTCTGTCAGTGTGAGCCATTCCCCCTTGTCCTCTCACTCCAGGTCCTTGTAAATAGTCTCTCTCCACCTGCAAGGCCACGGTGAGGTCACCCTGAAGCTTCTCTTCTCCAGGCTGAACAATCCCAACTCTCTCAGCCTTTCCTCGTAGCAGGGGTGCTCCATCCCTCTCATCAACCTGGTGACCTCCAGCCTCACTTCAGCAGATCAATGTCTTTCCTGTGCTGGGGGCCCAGAGCCCTTTCCCTTAACTTCCCTCCCCTTAGTCGTCCCACACTCCCCAAAAATAGTGCCCAGACAGCATGAGGAGAGCTCAGACTGCTGCTGTAAGCCATAGAGGTGAGTCTAGCTCAAAAAAATGTAGGCAATTATAGGCTGGATTTATGTATAGATAAAACCAACATTTGCCTCAGGCAGCAGATTGCTGAGCACCCCAGGGTCCCTGCTTTGGAGAAAGAGAGGAGAAGAGATGGCCCAACATTGGAGCTACCTCCTAAGTCCTCTGCCACTGCTCTGCTGCCTGCTTCCTCACTGCCCACTTCTGTTTGCCTTTCTGTGCTGCAGGGGATGGCCTTGCCCCTGCCCTGTGCCCTTCCCTCCTTCTCACACAGCAGTTCAGGTGAGAGGAGGCTCCTGAGACCACAGCAGAAGGAGGATGCTACCCAGAAGGGAGAGGGGATTTTGTCAGGGATGCACAGGTAACATGGTCAAATTTATATTAAACCTGCTTTTGCCCATATTTTGACAGTGATTCTTTAATTAACCTGAACCACTCTTTTGCAACACCTGGGGCAGGAGGGAGAAGCTCCTGTAGCAGATGGGAGGCAGTCACAGAAAAAGAAGAAGGAGATGTTCTTCCAGAAAATTATAATCTCAGGCATAAAAAAGAGAGGGAAATAGTCCTATGAACACCAACAGCCCCCTAAAGTCTGCACAAGCCCCCACAAACCCACAGATCTCTCCCAGGATCACAGAAATTCCAGGAACCCATCCAACTGTCCCTCTTTTATCTGCAAGTTCCTGAAGCTGTGGTCCTGCCCCAGGTTACATCATCCAGTTCTCCTCAGTGGTTCATCTTAGCCTTCCTCCACTCTTTGCTGCCATAAGAACTGATCATATTTTCCCCAAGGGTGCCCCCATTCAGCTTTGCCAGCACCACTGAGGAAACCCTGACCTGTCTTTAAGCTGTTTTTGCTTTCCATAGATGGTGGCAATGGTGCTGCAGTAACGTTGCTCAGTGCAGGCTGCAGAGTCTGCCCGCAAACCTGGTAAAAGCTCAGGTTTTTAAACTGGAAAGATGGAGCTGTGAGGTCAGCTGTGCAATGCCACACTTTTTTATGGACAGCAGTTCTGGTGTATTTATGTTGAGCAACCAAGAGCCTTCCTGGTCTTGACTATATCACAAGACAACACTTCAGAGAATATCTTATTGAGAATAACCCCATGTGAAGCAGAATGGATCGGATGGATGGGCTCTGATCCCAAATCTACTACCCTTTGCATTCTCTTTCCTTAAACTTCAGATTCCAAGAACTTGCCTTCTGAGCTTTGCTCTGTATTTCAGCCTCAGCTCAGCACATGAAGCTTCCTAAAAAATAACCTCTTCATACTTACCACTGTTGGGATTGACAAGCATATTAGATAAAATACAAGAGGAAGAACCCAACCCCATGCTCTCTAATTTGTGGGAGTGTTGCCATATCCAGTCAGGCCATTCACAGATCCACAGAATATTCTGAATTGGAAGGGACCCACAAGGGTCATGGAATCCAAATCTTAAGTGGCCCATACAGGGATTGTACCCACAGCCTTGGTGTTATCAGCACCATGCTCCAATCAACTGAGCATTGTCACACGCTGTCAGACATGTCACAAGCCTTGGCCAGTGTCTGACAAGGCTTTGGAGAGCTGCAGAGTGCAAGAGATAAACACCCTCATGACTAAGATGAAAGTTAATTAGTTCTTAATTTATATCCTGAAGTGCAAATGTTGAGCTCTCATAAAACTGCATCCTTTGGAAAACAAGTGCTTCCATTTTTCATACTCTGCTGCAGCTCTTTTCACTGCTATCAGCATGCTGTTTTAATAACATCTTGTAGCAGTAGGTTTTTTTCTATGAAAAAGAAAAGCAGTGAGCTTTTTTAATGTTAGGAAGAAATTCTTCACTGTGAAGGTGGTGACGTGCTGGAACAGAGAAGCTGTGGATGCTCCATCCCTGGGAATGTCCAAGGCCAGGTTGGATGGGGCATTGAGCAACCTGGGATAGTGGAAGGTGTCCCTGCCCATGGCAGGGGGGTGGAATGAGATGATCTTTAAGGTCCTTTCAACCAAAACCATTCTATAATGTCATAAGTTCCATCAGGGGTTTTCGTGCGGAATAATATAAGGAAAAATAACCTGATAGAGGATTTTTAAATTGTTACCATTGCCTCTATCAGATTTCCTCTTACAGACCTGCCGTGCTTCCTGTTACACATTTGAGGAATGATCCACTTTTACCTGGTCTAATCTACTCTCTCAGGAAACATTTTCATACTGCTAATTATTTTCATTGTCTCCTTTGGGTCGTTCCTACTTCCACCCCCCTGCTTGGGTGGGAGAAGTGGAACAGAGCAGTGGTTGGGGTTGGCACCTTTCACCCGTCGTTGTTATTCCCCTGTTGCCCTCGTTTTTGTAAGCCTTCTGTTTTTAACCTTGGAGTCAGATTCTTTCTCACACAGTTTCATGTAAATAATAGCCAGTGTTTACTTAACGGTATTTTCTGGTTTTCATTCCTTTTGTGATAAGAGAGCTTTGATGAGCACCTTTCTTCTCCAGTGGGATTGAGAAGAAGTGACATGTCCTCCAATCCCTTGTGGAGTTGGGACGTGTATAAGAATGAGACAATGTAAACAATAAAGGTCTTTTCTTTCCTTTCTGCTGAACCTGGCAGGTGTAAGAGCCTCTTCATTGTGTCTCCGCAGACACATTCCCCGAGCGCTGCTGTCCGACCTCGGGAGAGCGTTGTGCTGTTCAGGTTTGCATTTCTGCTGTTTCCTGAGGTAGCTGGAGTTATTTGTGAACACCAAACCGAGCTCCTGTCCCCGGCGGCGCGCTCTGCCTCGCTTTGCTGAAGGGAACATCTTGAACTCTTCACATGCGTTGACTCACTGTGACGGATGAAGTAGGATGTGACATCCCACTTGCAGCTCCCCAGCATAAACAGTGGGAGCATAATAAGAGCTCCCATCTGCCTCGTTCCTCTGGTCCCCCAAAACTGAAAGTAAAATGAAGACCAGGAGTCATTCACGTCTTCATTCAGAGAACAATCGCATCAGAAAGCAAGAACATCCACATCTGCATGCGGGTATCAGTGACGAAGTTATGTCATGATTATTCCAAACAAAAGCAAAATCCTTACTTATACATGGAGCAGATTTGTTCCTGGTATAATTTTATGTCTGCCTGGAGATGTTTTGCCCACAGGTTGGCTTAGGTTCCACATCACATGCTGGTCTCTGACAGAGCAAACTGAAATTTATCTAAAGGGAAAAGATGGGATGTGCTATTTCTTACCACAGCACGGCTTTAGCAGTAATACAATAATCTTTGGGGATAGAATCCACTTCTTGACCTGATTTTCTCTGTAATTAAAGAACGTGCAACAGTTCACTGAATGTCTCAATAGAACTACAGTGTCTACAAACGTTTTTATAGGTACCCAACTGCAACAAAATAAACTCTAATTTTTCCATTTCCTGTTGCTACTTCAAGACTGTGAATGCCACCCAGGACTTTAGTTACCAGGAATGGAAAAGTAATTCATGCCCAAAGCAACAGGGAGAAAAAAAGTCTATAAAAATGAACTTGAAAAAATACCATTTTATGGTGATACATAAAAAAGCTTCCAAAACCCAGCTGAGATTTAAGCCATGTAAGTCCAAAGTACTCTGAGTGCTTTGACAGAAAGGATGTAAAGCATTATTTAAAATCAAATTTAACCTCTATATAGTTCTACAGGAATTTGACCTATTCTATTTCATTTTATTACTGCTACTTTACAGGTCATGGGTATTTCTAAGATATGATAACTAGAAACCTTATGTGCTCTCACTTAAATGAATTTATTGAAATAATTTATTTTTTAAATAATATTTTTTAATTGTTGAAATAATTTGGTTTGGTGAGTTCTTTGCTGAAGAAAATACTAAATTAAACTAAACACTTTTTTTTAGTGAGAAAATTACCCCCAAATTAGGTGTATATTTTGGACACTGGCTATGTCTACATAAATCCACCAATACAGAAATTGAGAGAAACACCTTCACCTGGTACAGAGCAACATTTTTTCTCCATCTCATCACATCAGAGGGTGCACTGGAGCAGCCGTATTTGACCAGATCAAAAGCATACATGGGATGAAAGGTGTCCCACTCCATGGTGGATGCCCTGGAAAGGACACAGAGCAGTGCTCCCAGCTGCTCTGTCCCAGCAAACCCCACAGGTCCCCAGCCTCAGCTGCATCTGAGCTTCTTTTCTTGACAAAGGTATGCCCATGAATTTTTGGTCCACTTTTTTTTTTCCAAGACTGGTTGTGTTTTAACCTCCACAGCATCCTGTGGCTGTGAACTCTACAAATAAAACAGTGAAAATTTACTTTTTTTGTGTGTGTGTGTGTCTTAATGTATTACGTATTCATCTTGCTGGGTATTGCCAAGTTTTGATATGATAAGAAATCCCAAAACTCACTCCCTATTCACACTGTTCACAGCATCCGTGTTACCCTTGTTAGTGCTGATTTCATTTCCAAAATAAAATACACCACACTTTGTTCTCACTCAGTACCCAAGCTACTTTACGTCCTTGGACATCTTTCCTTTCCTTCTCCACACCTTTCTCATTCACTGAGGTTCTTCCTGAGAAAACATGACCAGAATTGTAAAATCTTCAGGATATAAATACTCCAAGGAATTCAGCACAGACACAAGTTCTGCCTTTCCAGTTTGTATTTATTTCTTTTTTTATCATGATCCAACTTCCTTTTTTGAACCGTACAGACAATGAGATGACGTTTTCAGAGGATTATGCACAATGATTTCCCTAAGGACTCCTTAGTACCGGCTAATTTAGAGTCTATTATGCTTCTACTTAAAATTATTAGATATATTGGGTACAATTCTACCCACTCCACCATTTAGAGTAATAGGCTACCAGTTTCACTGACTTTATTACTACCCTTCCACCTATTATCTACTGGATCACTGGACAATAGATATAGCACTATCTTGGTACTTTTTGCAATGTCAGGCAAAATCCTTGGCCCAGATATCCAGTGATTACATGATACACACAGGAAATTCAGTTTACTAACACATTACCATGCAATTTTCTCTTACAGTCTTAATTCTGTTCCTTGTAGAAGTTTCATCTTAGATTCAGGTAAATTATTCTAAAATAATAGGTTTTCCAGAATAGATTATATTGCCTCTTCCCAGATATTTTCTCTCTAGATATTCTTTTCCACCAATCTCAAACTCATTTATCTGTTCATTAGCCACACCACACACGCAAGTCTATAATTTAAGATTGAACTTGCGTTTCTTTGTGAAAAAGTATAAAATGGCATGCACATGCAACACACATGAGATTAATCCTTATTTTAATAAACACCTACATTACTTTGTGTTAAATGGAAATCTCATATAAATAGCCTGTTGTGACAGACTGTTACATAATTCTTTAAAAATATATTCAACTATGCATTTAGATATTTGCGAATCATTTCAATACAGTCATCAAACCCTATAAAAGGTTCTTCTACACACTGAGGTTTTGTTGAGAAGAAATACTTACAACTGCTGAATGGATCCCGTTAAAAAGTGTAATAAATCAAAAAGGTTTTAGGAAGATGAGGAGGAACCAGTAACATTGCTTTTCCAGAAGAAATTCTTTCCTGTGAGGGTGGTGAGGCACTGGAACAGATTGTCCAGAGAAACTGTGGATGCTCCATCTCTGGAAGCGTTCAAGGCCAGGCTGGATGGAGCACTGAGTTAATTGGTCTAGTGAGAGATGTCTGGTTGGAATGAGGTGATCTTTAAGGTCCTTTCCAATCCCAGCCATTCTATGATTCTATTTGTATAATTTTTCTGGAGAAAACTCTGTCCTGGAAAGAAGTGGGTTTGAAGTTGTGGTTTTAGCCTTGGTTAAGTGATGCTGGAGAGCATCAGGCTCAGGTCAAGTCTAAACACAAAGAGGAGATTTTCAGGAGAGGGCAAGGAGCTGTTTTCCATTTGACCTACCAAAAGAATATTGAAAAAATGTGAGTTTTTTCAAGATAAAAGGATTCCACAAACCAAAATCATAAGTTAGTTGCTTTAGGAAAGCTCTTGGCCTGTAAAAAGACAGATTCAAACACCGAAGTTCCCAGAGTATTGTGTCTACCATGCCGCACCCCTGCCTACAAACACCGACAGATCCCTTGAGCTTTGGCTGAACTGCTCAAGAGCAGCTTCCTGCAGACAGTTTGCATGGAAAATTGTGCCATGTAGCAACATAAAACTGGATTCCAGCCCACTGGCTCCACTTGCAATGTCCAGAGACACCTCAGCAGTGGAGGACATCAGCTGTCCGTGTGCGTGCTCAGAAAGCGGCTTTAAGGGAGAGCCCCCGAGGTGGGTGAAACCTCTCTGGTGGGAGGCTGGCAGGGGTGGCCCTGGTGGGAGGAAGGCAGGGTGGTCAAGAGACACCGTTTCTATGGCAACGCTGCCTGGGAAAGACAAAAGAGGAAACCTGCTATGAAAAGGGAGCAGCTGAAACAGGGAGGAGAACGGGGCCCAGCCCGGCGCGTGCCCTGACAGGCTGACACACTCGTCACCTCCAGTGACTGCAGCTGCCACTCACCCTGTCAAGTCGGGATGTCACTTGCTCATGCGGCCGAGTGTCCTGTGCTCCTGGGCAGTCACGGGCTGAAAATGAGTTGGGGAGGTTTGAATAATGAGTTCCAATCATTTGGTGTGGACATGGTGCCCAATATGAATTTTTAAATTGGCTCTGGCGGGTCTCAAAAGCTTTTTGCCAGCCCCCAGCACCAAAGTAACTTCCAGTAACTTACCAAAGTAACTTCCCACTTCCAGTGGAAAAAACATTGTTAAAAAATAAATATATCTATATCTAGACCTATATCTATATCTATATCTATACCTATACCTATATCTATATCTATATCTATATCTATATCTATATCTATATCTATATCTATATCTATATCTATAATTATATCTAATTTATATCTATCTATAGCTATATCTATATCTGTATCTATATCTATATCTATCTATATCTATATCTATATCTATATCTATATCTATATCTATATCTATATCTCTATCTATATCTATATCTATATCTATATCCATATCCATTGCATGAGTCAAACATGAAGAGTTGCCAACTTGTACGCTCTCTTTCTCCCGTGCTTATAGCAAAACCAGTTGCAGGCTGAGTAACCCTGACTCAACAACTCCATGGCACAACAGCAAATGCCAGGATTTTATTTGTGAATCGATCTGGGCAGAAGAATCAGATTGGGAGCAATAAGAACCCTCAAAATCACCCTCTTGACTTATAGGAGCCCAGGCACAGGGCACTGCAAATTACTTCAGCAAAGCTGAGTCATCTGTGCAGCAGCTCACAACTAACATTAATCTGTTGCCCAGATCAGCTAGTAAAAAAAAGAATTTATGATGGAAACTGAGCTAAATTACAGCAAGTGGCAGACCAATGTTCCCCTGTCAAATGACCATATAAAACTACAACAAGCCACTCAGCCTGTGTATTTTCTAGGGCAGTTTCCACTGTAAATATGCTGCTTCTAGCCAGAAGAGAAACCCAATTGCCTTACACAGAAAAAAACCCCCCAATGCAATTAGTTCTCAAGACACCACAGATTAGTGCAGGCTCCTAGATCATTATTTTCTACTGAAATCACAAATTAAGACATCTAAAAGAAAACTGAAGAAGGGGAGAAAAAAAAAATATATATACACATACCTACAATAATATTTTCTTTCCATGACTGTTTACCTTCTAAAATTTTTACAATACATTTTCAAACATCATTGAAAAAAAAATGTGAAATAACAACCCCCTTTTACAGTAGGGCATTGATACACAGGGAGATGAAATAAATTACTGAGGATCACTCAGGAAATCTGCACTGGAGCAAAATCCTGCACTTCCCATGCTCTCGTTGAGCCTCTGAGGAAGAGGTTGGTGCTCCCTCAGTCCCTGTGCTCTGCTGCATTGCCACAGACACTGGGAGAGTGAGGCCAAGGGCTGCAGGCACTGAACCTCGCACAAAGAAAAGGTTGATTTTTTTTTTTTTTTGCTGCTTTCGTTTTATGTTTGTCCCAGTGCTCGCTCAGAAAGTAAAATAAGTGATTCAGGCCCTGCTTTTTCATAATCTCCAGGGTGCTCGGTGTGCGGATAAGCCATCGATTTTTGCTCTCAGTCTGTTACAGTCACAGATATGCAGTAAAAGTAATTTCCTCGGGACTAATATCATTTGTTCTCCAGGGTTTTTCCTTATGAAAACTGAATTTTGAACAATCCTTATGTAACCTTTGCTATTAAGGTTATGAGAGATTGAGATCCATTTGTGAGATGAATAAAGCATAACATTTTGCTTCTGCAAACTTTCCTGACAAAGCTCTCTATGTCAGGGAAAGGATGAAGCTTTTACAATGTGACAAAATTTCCAGTTGAAACTAAGGGATCTGTTAAATTACTTTCCCCACCTGGTTTCTGCACCTATTTGCACTAAAATCTCTCTTCAATCTAATTTTACCTTTCAGTCTAAAAATTATTAAAATTCAGGTTTTAAGAGAACATGACTTTTCCCCCTCTTAGAGCAGTAAGACATTTTTCATTGGCATATTTAGTCTAAATGAAAAAAAAGTCTTTTAAATGTAAATTATTTGTTATATTAGAGCTTGATAAAGGAGTATATGGGAATATAACAAGTAAATCGTATGTCTTTAGGTTACAAAAACTGGGCTAAAAGTTTACTTCAATCATTACAAAATCACAGAATCATTTAGGTTAGAAAAGACCTCTGAGACTGCTGAGTCCAACCTTTGATTGATCACCACCTTGTCAACCAGACCGTGGCACTGAGTGCCACATCCAGGCATTTCTGGAACAAAAATTTATATTTGGACTGTGGGCGTTTGTCCACTTTAACTAAAATTATATTCAATAAGAAACATTTTTGGAGGGGTAACTTCTCCCAGCAAATAACTCCATCCTGAACAAACCACATCACACTGGTTGTATTCCTGAGGAAAAGCTGGCAGGGACAGAGCCCTGTTCTGAAATTTAATAAAGACCACCCAACCCTGAGCAAAAAGAAAGCAGTTTGGTACCCCAAACACACACAGTCATTCCTGGAGCCTGTCATATTTAATACATCAGAAAGAGAAGTCGTGGGCAGGACATCTGACCTTGCTGGATGCTGATCTTCTGGTTGTCCCCATCTCATTGTCACTGGGGAGAGGTTTTCCTCGCTGAGGCACCGTGGTCATTACAGTGTGCAGCACCCCTGTGATGTGACTACGAGGCACAAAAATCAGCTGCCTGCCAGCTGCTGAGTGGAGGAGCTTCCTCTGCAGCTGGGCAGCTGGAGTGAACTTCTGAACAGCGAGGCCTGGGGCGTGATGTGAGAGGGAGTAAAGGGCAGTGGATGGGTAGGAAATAGGGGAAGTGTTGCTCTGCAGCCATGGGATGGTGGGTTGCCTTTATTTAGTCTTCCTTTTTTGGTTAAAAGTAAGATTTTCTCCAAAGTTTCCTTTGTATTGCTCTTGAAAAAGATCTAAAAGAACAGTCCTCTTTTATCCGCTTTTCATTCCGGTTGATCATGGTTTTCTCTGCTTAGAGATAATATTTAAGGCCTCTTAAAACTAGTACAGCCAAAAATATTGTTATTGTTCGAAATGTGACTAAAAAGAAGCCAAAAACTCCCCTCTATCTCCAGAAGCACAAAAATATCCCTGAGCACCTCCACCCAACCACATCACTTCATGGAGGATCTCATTACTCCTGGAAGGACAGCTCTGAAAGCGGTGTTGTGGTGATAATTCCCTTGCTGTAGTTCCCGACTAAAGGTGGGATCAGTGGTCACATCTTTGGTCTCACCCCTGAGTCAGGTGTGCCCTGTGGCCAGGTTGACACCTATGGAGTTCATGTTTTGTTCAGCACACCCCTATTTCCTCACACCATCCTGTGTTACTGGCACACGGCACTTCCAAGCACAGAATCCCTGTGGAAATAAGATTTGTTATGCCAGGTTTTGCCTGGGGGGGATTTGGGATACAGAAAGGGAGTTCAAGCACCCTGCTTTGTGTAACCATTCAACCCCAAGCTTGAGAGCCACCTCCCCTTCACCTGCATGATTCCTGGCTTTATGGAAAATAGGGAGAAACAGGAGACAGCAAACATTGCTGGAGCTATTTGTGGGTTCCACTGTGGGAGAAACAGGATCAGTGTGCGACCAGGAGACATCCACTGAGTAATTTTTATCCACTTTGTAGGAGAATGAATGTCCTCTCCAAACCGCTCGCATCCAGCAGGACCCAGAACATCAGAAGGGAAAGTGCAGTACATTGTGAAACAGTTCTTTTTCCATGGGGAGCAAAGCACATTCCCAAATTATACTGGTAACAATAAACCCCAGAAATAATACAGTACATCTCTCTCCAGTGAACGGCGTCGTTCTGTGTTCTTCAGAGCTGGGCGGAATAAAACTGCACAGAACAAAGGTTTCAAGTTTCCCCTTTTTGATGCTCTCAGGCCTGAACTAAAAAATAATTAATTTCTCCACATCCACAAAGAATTTTGGTGGTTTTGCCGTCGGTGGAACACAATAATTGTCAGTGAAAAAAGAGACAGTTTTCATAGAGGAACTAATGCGTGAGAAAACAGGCAGTATGCAGGAGAACATCTTCTCTTCTTCATTTCAAATCAGAGTAGGGACAGGAAGTTGATTTGTTTTACTTCTTAAAGCAATGTGGGACACAAATCTTAACTCTCCTCCCTGAGTATGTGAATATACTCCTGCTATGTGCAGTAGGAATTACAGGCTAGGTCCTGCTGTTTTCCAGCTGGGTTAGAAAGCTCTGGGGCTCCCTAGTCTGGGGGTTGTCTGTTTTTGGCACACACAGACGAGGAACATTTCTCCGTGGCTGTGATGGTGTGGGTCAGACAGTGTAGAGCCACCTCAGGCCCCACATCTACCAGCAAAGATGGTTAAAGCCTCCCCTCTCCCTCCAGTGCTGCTTGGTTTGGATGGATGGATGGATGGATGGATGGATGGATGGATGGATGGATGGAGGGATGGATGGATGGATGGATGGATGGAGGGATGGATGGATGGATGGATGGAGGGATGGATGGATGGATGGAGGGATGGATGGATGGATGCTGTCCTGGATGCAGGCTGGTAATGCGGCATTACAGATGAAGATGATTTTCCAGAACTTTCCATTCAAACCCACCCCATTTCAGCAGCTTTTGCTGTTACTGAAGCGCAATGATCAGCCCACAGCTTTCACAGCCTCCATGAAGAGGTTTCAGCTAAAGATTTTTGGACTCTTCTCTGCAAAATACAACTGACCATGTAGAAAAAAAACCCTCATAACCATTCACTTTGGAATTTCTAGGTATCGTATTGAATCTCAATCACCTGAAACACGATGGGGAGGCAGAGGAAGGCTGGCCTGCTCTAAGCCCCAGCGCTGTGCTGTGGGGTTGAGTTTGGCTAAGGGTTAACCCCAAGAGAAAAGTGAAAATTCCAATTCACTAATGGAGACTGGCACGTTCCATGTTTTATTTGGGCAGCCACATGGGTGGAGCCGGGCCTGCTCCATCTCTTTACAAGCTGCTGGTGTCATCTAGAATAAATTCTTGCATTGCCACTGAACAAATCCCACTCTAGGGATGGAGGTGCTGAATGGGATTCCCTCCTAAAACTTCTAGCCCTCTTACAGAGATACCAGGAATGGGAGCAGAAGACAAGAGGAATATTTCTATTTCGTTCTCAGATTTTCACTTGTCTGCAGCTGCCCCACTTGTCTGTAGAAGGGCAGAACAGGGGCTCAGGAGGGGAAATCTTATTCTGTGAGGTTATTTTGTTTTTCAGATGCTTTGTTCAACAATACAGCCAGAAAACCCCTCGAAAATCAGCCAAGTCACAAAGAATTTCACCCCATTACAAGGACTCTGCCTCTTACATGTGCTGAAGGGCCCAGCCTGACCATGGAAAAATTAGCACAGAGTCATGTAATTAAAGTTTATATCATTCCACATACAGAGGGGAAACATTTAAAATACACATCACTAGAACTTCACTCTGGCATCCCCTAAGGTTTGGGGCTTTGGCTTCAGAGCCTTACCATTTTTATAACATTTTAAGGATGTGTGTTTTCCTATAAATACATGTATGACTAAATATATTTTTAATAAATATACATATATATGCATTATTTTATAACTATATTTATATACGTGGGCTTATAAGAAAAAGTTCTGCTCCTGTGACAGTCCTGCTTCCACCAGTGGTGCCTCCTTGCAAGGGGACCTGCTCCTGTCCTGGATTTGCTGTCAGATATTAGGATTCTCTGTGGAACACACCTCGTGCTTGCTCAGCAAACCCCTGTATTTTTTTCTCTGGGAGGCTGCTCATAGGTACTCCATCACTCTGACATTTTTCCGCCAGGATAATGATGGAGCAAACAAGCACAGTAGCTGACTCAGGAGGAAAGTGTAAGGCTGCAAAGTGGCTGAGCACAGAAGCTGCAGTTTCTTTGTTTGTTTATTTATTTTTAAAATCCACACGTTAGAACGACCTTTACTTCCCCGTTTTTTTCCTTTTTTATTTTTTGTTTTGGCATTATAAGCAACCAGTTTTTCCAAGCTTAGAAATTACCTCAGCTGCTGACCAAAGGATAGTATCACATCCAGCAAAGGCAAACAGCAGTCACTGAAAGGATGGCAGCAAAGATGGCAGAAAATAAATGTTTTAAAGGTGGGTGAGATGGCTGGAAACTCCCAGTGACTGAGGGATCACACATGCTTAAATGTAAGGACACAAGGAGAAAAGGGCTGTGTGGAGTTTGAGAAAGGCTTCTCCACATGCAGGAAACTTCCTGAAACATTAAACAATTAAATATCTAGAGAGTGGTCCCATAAAGGTGAATACAGTATTTTCGTTTTATTGTTGTACCGTAGGTAAACTTGTTGATACATTTCACATTGCAAGGTAACACAACTTTATGTCTGTTCATTTTTACCTTCTCACTCTGATACATTTTATCTGTCACAACTCGAATACGAGTTTGCTGTCCCATTTTAGGAAGGAAAGTAAAGTCAGAGTGTTCACCAAGTCATCACACTTCAATTTTTCCCCAGGGTCATATTCTCCCCTCTCTGCCTCAGATGGTTTGCCAACTTCCAAAAAAAAACTCATTACTTTTACTTGGCAACCAATATTTCTTTCATCACATTGATAGTTTTACTTTCTTTTTAACAAAGAGACTGGTGTGATTTATATTATATGACTGCAAATAGAAAATTAGCATCTCATTAAGATCTAGCATGGTTTACTGTGGTGTACATTGCTCACGTGTCCCTTGATTTTGATATTTTTCTTGTAGCTACTATACTATTTTTTAGTCACTGTCTAAGAAATCTTTAAAAATCCCTTTCAATAGCCTCCACTACATCAGTGCAGCTTTAGCAGCTTAGTGGTACAGAGAAAATGAAAGGAAACACAATTCCAGTGCTACTGCTAATGTAACTCTACAGGGCAACATTTCCAGAAGCACTTCTACACTTGAATTCAAGTTAAATTTCGTATAAATAAAGTTTTAAGTGGTCCCCAAGGAGAGAAAAAAAGAATCATTTGAATCCAGAGCTTGTCAGATAAATCACTCATTTCGGAGATGTAACAGCAATCCAAGACATTTCTCCAGCAAGCTTAATCACATCGATATCCAAAAATCATACCATGGCCTGGTTTGGAAAGGATCTTAAAGATCCTCCAGTTCCAAACCACAATTTCCACTAGAACAGGCTTCTCCACCCAACCTGACCTTGAAAACTTCCAGGGACTGGGCATCCACAGCTTCTCTGAGCAACCTGTGCCAGGGACCAAAGCAAAGCGTGGCTCTAAATGTCCTAAACAGGAAGTTTTATCCTCACAGCTGACCCTAAACTGGGATCTGACCCTAAACTGGGATCTGACCAGCTCTCTGTGTCACCAGAGGATGCAGAGTGTTGCACAACTTCCCAGAGACACAGAATAATGGAAGTGGGGAGGGACCTCAGGAGGTTCCTGCTCCAAATTCAACCCCCACCAGTCAAGATCAGATCAGGTTGCTCAGGATCTGGTGCAGCTGAGTGTCAAATCTTATCTTGCAGGGTAGTCAGGAGTGTTCAAACTAATACATTTCTCCCCTGTCTTGAAGCCTGCTGCCTCTGGTGCCAGCTTTCAGCATAAATACTGTGGTGGAAAAGCTCCATTTTGGCACAGAAAAAAACAGCTTTCACTGGACTTGAAACCTGGGCTGCAGCATTGGCCCTCAATGACTAAAGCTCCACATCAAAAAGCTTTTTCCAAGGGCTGCACCAGAGAAAAAACAATGATTTTAGGCAAAAAAACCCTCCAAGATGCATCTCGGATTTCCCCACGCAGTGGTAATTAAAACATATTGGCAAAACTGAGCTCAGCTAAGGTCAAAAGCAAAGCTCCTGTTGACTGCAATTAATCACCAAAAGACCCTTTCATCCCAATTCTACCCCTACTGACATAAAAGGCAAAATTCTTGCTGTCCTTGGTGACCCAGCATCAAACCTTTCAAAAGCAACTTGGGCGGAGGGGTGGGGGAGTTCTGTTCTTTCACATCTCTATATGTATTTTTAATTTCACGTTGGAGCAGCCTTTTATGGCCGAAATAAAAATCCCTGGAAAATAAGTTTTTTTCACAGAATTGCTGACAGACTGTTAAGTAGAGTGCCACAAACAGCAGTGCTGTAATGATTAGTTGAACAGGCTGATTACACTGGGCTTCTGTGCTCTCAGCAATGGCAAAAACTCATTTGATTTTCAATACGCCAACCCCCCTTGAATCAATATTTTGTATTATGTATTCCATTTGAAGTACTTGTATAAAGACTACTGTAGTATTTTACCTTCATATTTTATTTTTAGAGCTCATGGAGCATAATTAGGCACATTTTATGTAGGTTTGGCATACACTTTAACAACAGGCAAAATTTACCTGTCTGGTTTCCATGCAGCCAGATCTGTATCTGTGCACGTTGGCATGTGTGAGAATGCACATCTCTAATTGCAGTTCCTGATCTCAGCTGCCTGACCTATGATTTTGTGTGCCTTTTCCTCCCAGATGCCTATCCAGAGACACCTTTAAGAGGAATAATTTTCCGGATGTATTGAGCGTTGCCCACAGAGGCCTAGAGGCACAGAGATATTCAAACTCAGCAGTCATTTTTTAAAGGTTAGGTCATATCACAGATCTCTCGTTGTGCATCTCCCTGTGTGGAGCAACCAGTCTGCGTGGAAGACAGAAATACAAAGCTGAAACCTGCCCAATCTCTTCAAATTTAAAGATGCTCCTTTTAATCAGCAGCACCATAATCCAGGCAACCCTGGCTGTTTAATGCCACCAGATAACACAAAAACAACAATCACCATGGCAGTGGAGGTTATCTTTAACACAAAGTAACTCTGTTTCCTTCTTAAATTACTTCTTCCAGCACAGGTAAATGGGCCTTGAGCCAATATGTGAGAACTTGCCCCAAAAGGAACCTTGCCAGAAAGAATGGTCCCTGTTGCACCCTGTTGTGTCCGGGGAGACACAATAAAGAGGCTCTTACACCTGCCAGGTTCAGCAGAAAGGAGGAAATGGATGGATTTATTGATATTATCTCATTCTTATACACATCCCAACACCACAAGGGATTGGAGGACATGTCACTTCCTTCTCCATCCCACTGGAGAAGAAAGGTGCTCATTGAAGTTGTCATATCACAAAAGGAATGAAAAACAGAAAATACCGTTAAGTAAACATCGGCTACTATTTACATAAATCCGTGTGAAAAGAATCTGACTCCAAGGTTAAAACAGAAGGCTTACAAGAAACCAGGGCAACACCCTGTCACCTGAACTTGCCATTGCCTGGGGACAAATCACACCCTGTCAGGCAGCCTCATGCAGGAATGGCCTTTGGTGAACTGGGGATCTTCACTCTGGGGCCAGAGAGGAACTCGAAGGCCTGAGCAGGCCTTGTGAGACCAGCACTGGAAATTTGCCTGGGCCAAGTACAAAGTGTGGCTCATGCCGAAGTAATTCCAGGGTCAGTGCCTAATTAAAGCTACCTGTAAGTGAAATAAGGGGCAGCTGAGGGAGCTGGAGGGCTTTAGCCTGGAGAAAAGGTGGTTTAGGGGAGACTTTATTGCTCTCTGCCTGAAAGGAGGTTGAAGCCAGGTTGGGGTTGGGCTGTGCCCCCAGGGAGCAAGGGACAGGACAAGAGGAGATGGTTTCAAGCTGCACTTGAGCTTCAGGTTGGACATCGAGAAGAATTTCTTCACTGAAGTGGTGGTTAAGCATTGGAAGGGGCTGCCCAGGGAGGGTTGGAGTGCCCATCCCTGGAGGTGTCCAAGGGAGGCCTGGAGGTGGCACTCAGTGCTCTGGGCTGGGGACAAGGTGGGCATTGGTCACAGGTTGGGCTTGATCATCCTGGAGGTCTTTTCCAACCTCAGTGATTGACCTGAAAGGCTCCCACAGATTCAGAAATTTATGTCTGGCACCACTGTCTGGCTGAGATTTACCCAAATGTAACACATCCAATGTGTCCCACCTGTCTGGGCGGGAAGGCAGCCTCGTCATTTGTGGGGGTTTTTGTTTATTTTCCTTTTCAGACCACTGATGGTGTTAGTGGCACCGTGTAAAGCACTCAGGGCAGCTGAGTTCACTGCTGTCTTATGGATTTTGGTGAGAGTATTAAGCTCCAGGACAGTGAATAGGTTTTTAGGGAGAAACATTTCTGTGGGAGCCACACAGAGGCTCACTAACATACACGAATTTTTATTTTGAGGAAACAGCATTAAATTTATGAATATCACCCCAGAGTGCAGTATCTAAATACCTTATTTGCAAGAAACTCTTTGGCTGAATAAAACCCTGACTTCAGTGGGAGTTTTGCCACTGACTTCAATAGGGGAGGATTTTACTGGGTTTATCTCCTGGGAAGGAGAAAAAAAGGAAAATCCAAGAACATAAGCCAGCTAAATAATGATTACCTAAAAACACTAAGTAAAAAAAAAAAAACCACTTGGCAAAAATCAAAGAAAATTTCTGCGTTACCAAAGGGACTGAAAAGTGTTAAAGCAAATTCTAGTGCCTGCTCATTTATACAAGGATCAGCTTACAGTTTTCTCAAGGCAGTGATTAAACAAGCTGCAGTTTTCCTTAAGTTTGCTTGGCTGTTGATAAACAAATGATGGAGTAAGCAAGCATAGAAAAATGCAGAGCAGTGAAAACAATAACAAGGAATCCTTCTCACCAGCAAAGGACAAGATTCAGCATCACACTCAGGCATGTGAACAGAAACATTCTGACTTCCATGGCTTCCCCATGTGCTCAAAACATGCTGAAGTGAGGTTCCTGGATGGAAAAGATTTCTTAAATCAAGACCAAAAGCATTTTGACAATAGTGACACCTGGTCTCTGGTTTCTCCAAACTGCCTGTCAAGGCAAACTCAGTTCTGGGGTTTTGTGGAAGTTCTTTCATTGCTTTGAGATTTGACTGGAAAGGAAGAAAAGTAGAACTGAAATTGGGCTGAGTAACAATCTCAAAGTGCTAAAGGGCCACTGAAATCTCTGATCTGCTAAAAAATATGAAGTCACCAGTCAAGCTTTCTGAATAGAGACAAATGGATTGAGAATTTGCAATACCACAGACCTGTTTTCTAATTTCTGTACATAGAAACACACTGTGCTCTCACAGAAGTTCCCATTCCTGAGTCACAAAAAATCCATCAGGGCAAGAACTTGGAGAAACTCCAAGGAAAAGCCATTTTTACAGGTGCTTTTCAGGATTGTCTAGGAAAACCTGTAACAAGCAAGACACAAAAGGTACTGGATGACCTCTGACTGCTGATGTTACAGACTGAAGAAACCCACGGGGTCTGAGAGGGGCCTACAGGCTACCTTTGGGAATCAATTCAGGAATTTACCCTCTTGCAATCATAGCAACCTAATGGTTTCTATGCTGGGCTGGACTCAGTTTCCCTTTCCCAGAGGACTTGGAGTGTGTCCGATAGACCAGGGTGGTGAAAGCTCAACAGAAAAATCACTGATCCCACCACTGCTGGGTGTAAATGGTCTGCAAAGGGAACTGAGGACGGGATTTTTCTTGATTTTAACGCATTCATTGTCTTCAGGTCACTTCTAAATGTTGCCTGAGAGGGACGTAAGAATATCTGAATGGGCATGCTGCGGGTGGGGGTGCCCAGCACAGTAAACTGGTAATGCCCTTTCTGGTCCCTTTGGATGGCTCCTGAGCCCAGCTCCCCACCTTGCCCCATCAGGGGCTGCTGATGGACCCCATCACCCCCTGGGTCTGCCCTCCAGTGCTCAGACCATGCAGGATACATCTCTTAGAGAGGGAATGACCAGTGCCAGGGTCATCTCCATGCCCAGCTCCCAGGTCCTTACACCCTCACTGCTCCCTGATGTTCACATCTGTGAGTTTTCTCCTCGTAGCAAGAAACTTTCTTGGTATGGAAAGAAAACTAAGATTCTTATATGGCTTTTAGGAAAAAAACACCAGTTCTCAAGGCTTTAGATAAAACCTTAAGAAATAGCAGCAACCTCGCAGAGAAATCATTTGGTTCTATAGATTATGCACTGGGTAATTCTCAGAAATGTTGGGACAGTAAATCAATAGTAAACTCTGAGAGATATACTCTCAGCTCATTATGTAGTGCTTTAGTTCCTAAGTTTGTATTAATTTGAAGGACAGCTACACAGGTCTAGTACCGTTAAGTGAGTTCAAGATAAGTTGACAAAATGTGCATTTTTCTCCTAGTTACAAACAAAGATTATCCAAAAGCCATTATAGATGTTCTAAATGAATACAGAACAGCAAAATCTTTTGTAATCTCTCCAGTTCTGTTCTCACATGATTGGCAGAGCTGAAACAGGAAAATAAGATGAACTGGTGTAAATTTGTCAGTATGGGACTGGTTATTAGAAACCCAACATGCCCTCACCACGACATCCCCAGACTTGGGCACAGCAGGGAATAACAAAACTGCCTTGGCTGTGGGAATTGGATCAGAAAGGTGCCCCTAGAGAAACTGCACTGCAGGTTCAGGGCCATGACTCTTTGTGCCTCACTCCCAGAAGTTAAAGGCACCAGCCCCAGCTCTGTCCCTGTCCAGCCACTGTGTGGTAAGAGAGTGATGATGGAAGAGGCACATCCCTTCTCTTCCCATGCACAGGCCCTGCTCTCTCCCGGTAAAGTTTGAAAAAGAAGAGGTTTGAATGATTTACGTCAGAGAAAGCACTGTTTATAAAACGAGAGGAAAAAGCAGCAAGCAAGGAAAAACCTCCATCTCCTCCAAAACACCACCTACCACTCTTGTGGAGAGGAAAAAATAGTGAATCTGAAAGGAAAGGCAAACCATGACACAATGCAGCATTTCAGGAATGTTCTGCACGCTGCCAGAGAAGATGTGTGAGTAGCTGAAATGGGAAGTTAAAAATAACAAGTTGCATGCTGAGGCCCGAGTTGCAGAGGATCAGACCATCCTTGCTTTGTGTTATGAACCACATTTGTCAAGGCTTAGGCAAAGGCTGCCTTGGGGGCTCACCACCACACAGCTGGGCACAAGGGAGGGTGCAGAGGTGTTCAGGCTGTTCTGTCCTGTGTTGTCCAAAGGGTGAGTACACTCAGAATTACAGAGTGGTGGAAAAGCCCTGCAAGGTCATCAAGGCCCAGCTGTGCCCCATGCCCACCTTGTCCCCAGCCCAGAGCACTCAGTGCCACCTCCAGGCACTCCTGGCACACCTCCAGGGATGGGCACTCCAAACCTCGCTGGGCAGCCCCTGCCAAGGCCTGAGCTCCCTTGCCAGCAGGAAATTGCTCCTGGTGTCCAAGCCCAGCCTCCCCTGGCCCAGCCTGAGGCCGTTCCCTCTCCTCCTGTCCCTGTTCCCTGGCAGCAGAGCCCGACCCCCCCTGAGCCCCCTCCTGTCAGGGACTTGTGCAGAGCCACCAGGGCCCCCCTGAGCCTCCTTTTCTCCAGGCTGAGCCCCTTCCCCAGCTCCCTCAGCCATTCCTCACAGGACTGACTCTCCAGAACCCTCCCCAGCTCCGTTGCCCTCTCTGGACATGCTCCAGCCCCTCAATGTCCTTCTCACCTCACCCACCCCAACCTCCTGCTCAGTCCCTGCAGGGAAGGTGCCTCATCCACCATCCCAAAGGATCAAACCAACAGCCAAAATCCTGTGTGCCTTTAACATACCCAGCGTTAAACGTGCTTCTAAAGTTCCCTTGCTTTGGCACAGCTGCTTTGCTCACAAGGAGCACACAAACCCTGGGAGCAGAGCGCAGGCTCAGCGCCGTGCTGGAGCGGAGGATATTTGCTCACAAAATCACATTAACATCCGTGGAACCGGAGCACTTAATTCCCCATACATCGCTTTGAAAATGCAGCCTCAGAGCAGCCTTCAGTGGAGGAAGGGGGTGGGGAAGGGGAGGTTTAGCCCGAGGAACAGCTTAAATTAAACTTCTCCTAAAGCTTCCCGGCTTTAACATGACTGTAGGCCTTCCCTATCTCCTGTAGCTCGCAGCAACTCCAATGATCACACGCACAGAGTCCTTGTCCTCAAACCAGGGAGAAATCCTCCCCTTGCCACACCACGAGGAAGCAGAGAAGGTTCCTGGCGGGATGAGCTGCTGTGTGTTTACCCAGAGGGGTTAGCAGCCTTGAGCCGGCAGAAAACTTTCCAGTTTTTCTTTATGCATTTTTAATCAATTCTAAGCTACTTACAAATATGTGCAATTACTTTCTGCACTTCGCTTTGTAATAAGATTTAATGACTGTTCTGTAATCCTCTTGGTGAGCACTGATAATCAAACACTATGATTTAAATTTTAGATTTAACAGAGCAGTTTTCGACAAAATGAGGAGAAGTATATTTTTAATCTTTTATCTTTTACTGGAAGTTGGGAATTTTTCAGCTTTCTTATACACAGTCATAAAATAAAAGGCAGGATTGGGGTTTTTAATATCTTTCTCAAACTGGTGCCAGAACATCCCAGACCTTGCTTTATTTTTTTGAATTTTCTTTTTCTATGAAAATGTTTTATCTCTTACAAATTTATAGTCCTATTTTCGGCATTCTTTGGCACCTATTAAAGTGGATGAGATATAAAATTATGTACACTTACCATACAGAGAGATCCCAGATGTCAAATAACTGTTTCTGCATACTGGCACACCTATGAAAAGATGGGCTTTCCTCATAAAACTCCTTGGCTCTTTTTAAAGTGAATTTAGTGCTCGTAGAAAGAACAGGCCGACGTGATGGCAGCAGCTCAATCTGTGAATCCACCAAGCCAACAGAGCTTTCTCTTCTCATTAGAAAACGCAGGACTCCTGAAAAAGGGACAAAAAGCTCAAGGGTCACAGACTGAGCAGTGTCCGGGTTGTGGGGTCAGCAGAGACCTCAGGGAAGGAGATGTGATGCTGAAAACAACCACCAGAGCTCTGGTGAGTGATGGCAGCCTCTGGGGGGAATTTTAGCCAGCAGCTCCTGGCTCTGGCCCCGACGTTGTCACTCCACTGAGGCAATAACTCAGGACTGAATGCAGCAGAGAATTACACCTCGTTTCTTGCCCCAGACAGACCCAGTCTCCAGAGCAGCAGGTAAAGCAGCTCCTTTGCAATGTGTGACAAATGAGCTTTCCTCCATCAGGCAGCACATTTTCCACATCCACCTTCAGTGCCAGCAGCTGTGATGGGGCAGCAGGAAGACCCACAGCTGGGCAGGCATTGGACATGCCTTGCAGAGTCCCAGCAGGATCACCTGGGCTGTGACAGGGCTTGGGAAGGTCAGCTCGGGGCTCTGCCCCATCCTTTCTGCGGGGCTCAGCTTGACTCATTGTGCTGAGGTGAGAAACAGAGATTTATCTTCAGAAATCTGCTTCAAAATGAGTTATTTGTATTTATTTTTCTTTTTTTTTCTTGGCAGAGAAAGCATATCACAACCATGAGAAGGCATCACCGTCAGCTCTCTAAACTACCTTTATCCTGCTCTCTGTGCAGGAAATGAATGATCTTCTTATGCAAGAGGAATAATTCAAGTTCACAACCACCTTTTGAACCATCACCAATGCACCAGAGCTGACTCAAATTTTATCCTGCTGCAGCCACAGCCAGTTTTCCAGGTTTACATGCAGGGACATTAACTCCCTGTGCTCTAGCACTGATAATCCCTTGCCATTACCCCCAGATGGAAAGGTAAAAACTCCTGACTTGTGCCTGCAGGTGACTCCTCATCTGAGACAGGACAGGAGCACAGGAGGGTCCTAAGCAATGGAAAATCTCCAGTGGAAATTTTGTGAGCAGTGAAGTTTTAGGAGAAAGCTTAGGGGGATTTAATATTTGAGCAATGTGTGAGTGAAACTTCTTAAAAGGTGATAGGTGTGCACCATTAACAGATATTTCTGTGTACACCAGTGAGTATTCCAGAAGTTTTTAAGAGTAAAAGGATCTGAGAAACTTACTTTTCTGTGGGGTGTGGGTCTGCCAAAAGAAACGATGCAGAGTATCCTCAACCCCAGCCTTGCAACCAAAAACATGCAGAGAAAGCAAAGGTCTCAAACCTCCCAGGGACACAGGTTGCTGCCATTTCAGTTTTGTTGCACTGTGTCACAGACAGTCCTTACCACGTGCACGAAAAAGCTGACAGTCATCCCAGGTTTTCTGCCAAATCAGGAAGAAATACTGCCTTATCCCAAATCTGCTTTAAGTAGGGAAAAAAAATAAATAAATGCAACAAATCTGTGTTCACTCAACGGCTTTCTTTAGGCACTTGTGGAGCTGAAGTCACTCGTGGTCCCAGCAGCGAAGTTCCCCAGCTCTGCAGCCACCCAGGATCATCCCCATCTCCCAGTGTCTCCCTTTTCCTCTCACATTTCCATTTCCACACCCCAACCACCTCCCCAATCTAGAGAGCTAGGAATATGAACCCTAAAAACAAAACAAACAAAAAGCACACACACACACAAAATGCTAACCCAGAAAAAGAATTAACCCCAGTATTTATCGAGCGCCAGAAAGAAATGAAAAGTTCATTCCATCTGCTTCCTCATGCCAGTGCTGGATCAGGTCAATCTGTATGATTCTGATTGGCATCACTTTGACCTTTTATATCTTGATGTTCCTTCCCTGCAAAGGGGATGATTTTCCCTTTCCTCCACCTTTGATTATTTAGCACATAACGCCTCAGGATCAGAGCTGGTCTCCCACTCCCCGTTCACACAGCGAGCAGAACCCTGGAAGAGCCCTGATCTACGACCCTGGGGGCTGCAGGAGTAATAATAACAGGGAATATTTTAACTAGAGCAGTTTGCACTGTTTCAGTTACCCATGATGGTGATAAAATCAGCATTTGCCACCATCAGCAAATGCCAAGGCTCTTGCTCCTTGCCGTGAAAGGCTTTTGCATCACCTCATTGTAGGGCTGAATTTTGATTTCCATGCCCATGGACATGGAGTGGGGATCCAACACGAGGCCAGCCAGGGCCATTCAGGCTTTTTAGCACCCTCAGGACCCTGATGTTTACCCTTGAAAGGAGCCAATTTATAGAGCAGCAGAATCTGGCCCATATTGAACAGTTGTACCCAACCTCCTCAAAGGTGTTCTTGTAACACAAAGACTCTTAAATCAGTTGTACCCACATTTTATCTTGGTTATTTCTGGCATGAGGAAAAAAATAGTAAAAAACAGTATAAACTGGAAAAATGTGAATGTGAACATGCATTGTCCTTCAGATGGGACATGCTCATTATCAAGTAAAACAGATTGTAGGGATATCTGATTTCAATTTTTTCAGCAAGTAGAGCTGTTTAGAAAGCTACTTTATCTGTAATTTGGGGAAAAGAAGAGACACAGCAAGCTTCCAATATTTGAGTTAGCTTTGAACGACTTTGTTCAGTGTACCTCCTTTTCATTTAGAGGTAAATGCTAAGAAATGGGAACAAAATATTACAGAATTCAGCAGACAGTTCGATTGCTTCTGCTGTTTTAATTTTGCTCGCTAGGACTTTATTTGATTTGTACTGAGGTGCGTTTGATAAATATACAAGTTAAAGCTACAAGAATAAGGTAACAAGGAAATTCTGGCATTGGAAGAAAAAATCTGAATACTCTGTAAGAATATTACTCTGGAGTATTAATCAGTGTGATTAATAGTGGCTTAAAATAGGGAAATGGCTCCTTGGACGTGGAACAAACCAACTGGTACTGTTCATTCCATTCCAAGTCCCTTCCATCCCAAACTATTTTATTATTTTATCTGTGTACATGTACAGAGCCATATGTATTAACCTTTTACAAAATGAAAACACAGCAGTGATTGATAAGGTAGGGTAGGGATTATAAGAATTTGATTTATTGTTTGCATCCATTAATTCCTATATCCCTCTGAAATAAATATTCGCAGTGTAGATTCTGGCAAATGCTTTAACATCTTTTCACTCCGTGAGTGAAAGCTATTTTTAAAAATTAAAAGAGTACCGATGAGAAAACTGACACCCTTGCTGTACCTCCTGAGAAAGTTAAGACAAGAGCTAAAGTAAAGCCTGAGATATGTGAATAGGGAAGAGGATGATGGAGCCTTTTTGTGTTTGCAGAAGTAAAAAGCAAATGGGATCCATAGCCACTGGATACATAATAGGAAAATAGTGGAATTGAGAACTATTAGGGGAACCAGAAATTTCCAGTGGGTAGGCACAGCATCTCAAAATGAAGTTCTCTATGAAAACAATCACCAGCTTGAATTTTCTGTGTTCAATACACAGAGTGGCTGTTTTGCAGTCTACTGTGCAAAAAGTGAAAGCTGATGATCCATACCCTCCCTGAATTGCAAATAGGAGGGTTGTTAGAAAGACAGAAAACACTTTCACTTACAATAATATCTACATGCTGAGTTGTTTCTTGGGGTTTTTTTCCAACAGAATTCAGTAATTTTGGTAAAGAATTCAAAATTGTCCCCCAGAGGTACTGGGTAATGGACAGAATTGTTCATCAAAATAAAAAAAAAATAGAAAATGCTCTGGGGTTTTTATTATTTCAAACTTTTGTATTTCACAGTAATCTTGAAAATACAAATCATTTAAATTAAATGTAGAGATTATATCACTGATGGAATAGAACCAGTCAAATAAGCTTAAACTTAAAAGTAGCAGGAGGAGTTCTGTGAATTAAGTATGGAAAATCCAAGTATTTCAAAACAAGACATTAACTATGTCAAAAATTAAGAAGCAACACAGATATAACCCAGAGTTAGCTGGAAAAAACTTGTCCAACATATGAAAAAAAGATGGAAAATTTGTTCCTTTGGATACTAAGTGTCCCATGTGCCATCAACTTGGGAGAACAGACTATGGATGGTGTGGCAATAAAGCAAAGGAGACATCACCCTCACTATCATCAGAATGTAATCATGGTGTTAATTAGGGCTCTTGAACACTATTTCACAAAACCCACTGTCCTCGAGTCACTGATTGTGGCAAGAAGAATCAGTGCACCAGTTTCTCTGCAATACTTGCTTGGCAACCCCACGAAAGCTGTTGGTACCTGCATCTAGACAGGAAAATCATTTCAAACTTTGCAGTCAGCTTCTGAGGCACAACGAAAGGACTCCATTCATCTTTTCTAGGCACTTTCAGGCTGGTCTGATTGAAATTTCAGCCAAGGCAATCTATTGAAACAGCAAAGATGCTCCACAATGGGAGTGCTAATGAAAGTCAGCAAACTGAGGCATGTGTTACACTTGCAAATCACATTTCGAACAAAATATACTATAGCATATTTTATGTATAAATGGCCTATAAAGACTCAATTCTAAGTTTCACTTGAGAAATCTTCACAGGTGCCTTCATCTTCTCTTTTACAGCCTTCGCTTCCCTAGAAATAAGATTTTAGGAATTCATGCCAGGCATAAATTTCTCCAGTATGTTATCTGCATAGTCCTTGTGGTACCTCTTAAATCAGACAAATCAACTTTATTGCGGACCAGATCACCTCATTCTGATGAAGAATCCCTTATTTTCACCAGCAGTTTCTCCTCAACAAAATTTACAGGACCAAGGCCTGATGCAGCAGCATTTCTGAAAGGGCAAACTGTGACTTTCTTTTCTCATCTCACATTTCTTCCTACAGCAGCGTGAGGCCCTTTTTCCAACGGGGCATGGGGACAACTTCCCAGGGGGCAGGGAAAGCGACTTGAAAGGCACTACACAAAGTGCAGCGTTTCCAGATAGACACCTACATCTCTTCCTGCTGCAGAACAGGCACCAGCAGGGTTTTGCGGGGCTGTTTGTCACCACGTGGAATTGCAGCCCTCTTGGAACTCCTGACATTACCACAAATGGATCAAGAGGCAGCGCGGTTAAAAATAAAATCCCAGTTTTCTTCTGTGTCAAACCATGACATTGCTGCCCAGAATTCTCGCGTTCTTTGTGTAGAATAATTGTGTACAAAGAAGAGAAACACACATATTACTTTAGCCTCACCTATTCTTTTAACAATATCTTAAGTACTGTAGTTTTGTACTCATCGTCTTTGGCATTCATTCTTTCATTTCTATTCACTCAGAAGGCTGAGCCATAGTCAAAACTCCCCACTTTTCTCTGTTCTGGTGTTGCTTTTTTCATAAAAGCTTTATAAAGGTTTTTTATAGAGGCCACTGTGCAGGATTCATACCTCAGAGCACAGTTTTATAGGCATATAGGATTTTTACCCCAGAAAACAGAAAATCAGAATGGATATTTTACATGATAACTGTGTACCAGGAAAAGAGGATATGGAGGAGGCTGAGGATGGGAAGGGGTTTGGACAAAAACTGAGAATTTTAAAATGAGAGGAAGACTTCTAAATGAGTGTTTTGAGCAACACCTTGACTGAAGGATGGGTGAGAAAGTAGATTTCCAACAGCAGAGGAAAACAAGGGTGTGGAGATCACTCACGGAGGCTGGCCAAAAAAAAGGAAAGGTGGAACCAAGAGCAAGGAAGTGTAGAGAAAAATACCAGAAAAAAGTTACAGAGCCTGTGGCAAGTGAACCCCGTAAAACTTTAATGAAAGCAACCTGACTGATCTGTTTATTCATATAGTGTGCTTTCTACAATTTCAGTTCTCTCAGACGAATCAGCAGGAATATGGAAACCAGCAGAAATGACAGACAGCTGACCCAGAAAAAAACCACCACAACTATTTTCAGCTTTATTATACAACACACTGCATCCAAAACAAAGGCTTCATTAAAAAAGCTGCTCGTGATCTTTTCAGAGAATCACAAGAAGACACACGCCCCCAAACAGTTTTGGAAGAGCTGTATAGATGGTGTTCAGCTGTCAAAAGTGTTTTAGGTTCTCTGAGTGCAGAGGGCATTTCAGTCCAATGTAGGAGGGACCACAGGCACCAGCCACTCTTCTCTCAGACATGTCATTAGACATTTTACCAGTGCTTTAGTGAAGAATTCTGATCAATACAGTGTATTACCCACAACACAATGGAGAAGCCACATTTTGCTTGCTAACAGCTGAATTTCCCAGGAGCTACTGATAGCACAAACATCTCTGCCCATGCAGACAGAGGACACAGCTGGGTAATCCCTCTGCCCCTCAGCCTGGACAGTGTGCAGGGCTAACACATCCCTGAGCACGGCACCCAGGAGCCCTGTGCTCCCAAAAAACAGAGGAAACACCAGGACAGAGTGACAAACTCTCAGGCACAGCAGTACCTTCAACAGTCTGGTCTAGAGGAGAGCAGTTTTCTGAGGGATGCAGTAGACATGGAACATTTCCTCTTCCCCTTTCCTGCCAAACCCATCCACAGCAGGACTGTGCAGGCAAGGGAGAAACCATAGAATCACAGAATGGTTTAGGTTGGAAGGAACCTGAAAGATCATCTTGTTCTTACCCCCTGCCATGGACAGGAACACCTTCCACTATCCCAGGTTGCTCAGAGTCCTGTCCAACCTGGCCTTGGACACTTCCAGGGATGGAGCAGCCACAACTTCTGTGGGCAACCTGTGCCAGGGCCTCACCACCCTCACAGTCAAGAATTTTTTCCTAATATCGAATCTAAACCTTGCCTCCTTTGGTTTGTACCCATTCCCCCTTGTCCTGTCACTACAGTTCCTGAAGAAGAGTTCTCCTCTGGCCTCCTTGGAGGCCCCTATAAGAGGGGCTGGAAAAAGCTTGTGGTCATGGTGAACAGAAATCTTACGGGGTTGAAGAAGAAGCACAAAGCTCTACAGTTTGGGATGGAATAACCCTGTGAACCCAAGTGAGGAGCAACTGGCTCTGCAGCAGCTGAACATTATTTGTTGTGGTGGACACCGGTGTGGCCTCAACCCAGATAAAACAAGCAATGTGTTTGGCTGCATTGGAGGAGCAAGGTTGGGGGATGAAAGGAAGTTATGAATTTCCTTTTGTTCAGCAGAGGTCAGACCACACCTGAATTACTGTGTCGAGCTTGCGGCACCCCAGTTCAAAAGGAGAAAAAGTAGGGGGCCCAGTGGAGGACAAAAGGATGGCCCAGGGCCTACATCAGCTGAAGGAGGCCTCCATTAGCTGAGGGAACTAAGCTTGTTTAAACTGATGAAGGGGGGATGTGGGATCATCCTGTAGATCACAGAACCACAGAATATGTCACATGAGCTGGAGGGGACCCACAAGGATCATGGGGCCCAGCTCCTGGCCCTGCACAGCACCATCCCCAAGAGTCACGCCCTGTGCCCAAGAACATTGTCCAAACACTCCCTGAGTTCTGTCAGTTTTGACAAAGATGACATGGCCAAAATCTTCTTTCTAGCAGAGCAGGGCAACACTGGGACACGTCAACCAGAGGGACCACAAATTCTTCATCAGGGCTCAGATGGGCAAAGCCACAGCTGTCCTGACTCAGTGGTGGTGATTCTGCTCTGCAGGGGCAGGAGCCTGGACCAGGTGATCTCCAGAGGTCCCTTTCAAGCAATGCTTTTACAGTTCTGTGGTTCAATTTCATCTTCTAAGGGCCAAGTTAAAGCAAAAATTCAAGTTGCATAGAGTGGTTATTCTCTGGACAAAGCAAGTCACATTTCAGAGACATGGCTCTGTGTTTTGGTAACCCTTGGAAGCAGTGAGATTCCATTAAGGAAAAAAGGCTTTTGGAGGAGAAACTGGCTGAACAGACTAGGAGAGGTTCCTGTCACCAAGGACAGGTCCTCTGAGGAAGGACAAGTTCTAGAACATTTGAAAGACGGGGCTCTGGGAGACTTGTGGAAGATCTGCAGAGAGCAGGGGTCTCAAACTGAAAAGACAGGCAAAGACTTTGGAAGTTTTGAATCCGGTGAAGCCAAAGGCCTTTACTCACCAGAAAAACAATAGGAAGAACCAGTTTTCAGATTAGCACAGCCAATTCCACAAGCTGGAAGTCAATAAATGCAGGATTTGCTTTCAGGACTTCTGCAAGGCTCCCAGTGGTATGGTTTGTCGGAGAAGAATGTAAATGGTGGTGAAGGGGTGGGTGTCAGGAAACTTTACTGCACTAAAATCTCATGCAAATAGCTTGGAAAACAAGGACCTGGAAAAGAGCACAAACACCCCTGATTGTCTTGTTCAGGGCTTTATGTGAGCTGCTTCATTTCTGGTGGTCTGCTAACAGTTGGATTAACTATAAAAATTCTGCTGGGACCGTAGTTTGGAATGGAATTTTGGGAAAAGAGAGTCTTTCCTTTCTAGTCTGGTCAGGAGTCTTGTATGGTGAAGATGTGCCTTATTACTAATTTGGCAGGCAGGAAGAAAATATGAGGCAGAAATCTCATCTCTGGCCATCACTGAAACTTTTTGGTTGCCCTGTATTTCCCTACAGCTCCACTGGGTGCACTCACACTCCTGTTCTGAAATAAGAAAATGTTCAAAAAGAGAAAACATTTCCTTTTTAATTCTGCTGTTTTCTCTGTTCCCACCTTACCGAGGAGATGACAAATGTCACTTGAAAGCTGTGGATGTTGTAAAATGCCACAAAAAAATGTTGGAATATGCATCATGATGTACATGCACAGTCAGAACTTTCTCTTCTGAGCCAAACTATCCAAGATCATCCCATGGATGTGCAAGTGCACTGCAGGAAAAAGCCTAAAAGGACAGCAGTGGGTTCCATGTTCACTCCCTAGGTTTTGACTCTAAAACTGCAGAGGACATGTCCCACATAATAGAGTAACAGGGCACAGAACTGAATGATTTAGAGCCCATCATTCTGTCAAGATGCTCTGGTGATGAGCGAGGACAGTGAAACATATGTTGTTTAAGTAGTCACTCAAATCTCAGGGAAAACATATGATACAAGTCGTGTCTCTCAGTGTTCACAAAACACAGCAGCTACTCACATATGTGCCATGGGCATTTGTGTTCCCAGGCTTAACTGGGGACTCTTCTCCAGTTCCTGGTACCGCCACCTTCCCAGTCCTTCATCCTCTGTTTTGTAGACAAACCTGCTCTTCTCTGTCCCCTTTTTCTGGTAACCCTCCAGCAGTACCTCTTAAATTGCCTTCTCTGGTTTTTTTCCTAGAAAATGACTTTTAGAAATGGGACTGCTGGCTTCTACCAGGGTGTGTGCAGATCCCAGCAGCAGAGAAACAGGCACACCTTTCCCTGCTCCTGCAATCCAAAGCACACTGGCACAAAGTTTATCTTTCAAGAACCTTCTCAGAGAAAGCCACTGTGTTTGTACTTTGCAGGGTTGCCCAGCACAACCACCCCTCACCGTAAATATCACGGCAAACAAGGCAAATATTCCTTGCTCTCAGTTCCCACAATAATCTTGAGGATGTCTTGGGATGCAGTTAGGTTCATCCAGGACTGCTCCTCCCTTGCCTGACTTGTCCAGATCAGAGAGTCAATTCATCCTTCAACCAACTTCAACCTTGTGAGGTGTTTCTGCCGTGGGAAGTCATCCTGTGGGTCTCCTCAACATCACCTTTATTTCCCTGTTCTTACTGAGGAAGTCCAGCCAAGACAAAGACGTTCGGAAAAGCGTTTTCACATAGGAAGGAGTTTTAAATGTGAAATGGAGCAATTTAGAATCAGAGAAATGTTAAGGTTGGAAAAGACCTCTAATGCAGCATCGCCCCGAGATTTGCCACTACGGGCAGTGTCCCGGCTAGCTCGAGAAGCGGGGCACGCCGTATTTTAACGGTCCGCCCTTGCCCAATGCGTCAAGGGGCACAGGCGGGTTCGGAGCCGAGCGGCTCCAGGCGAGAGTCCAGGGAAGCTGCGAGGCTCGAGAGCAAAGGGGAGAAGGAGAGTCCAGACACCCCGGCGACGTTCAGGAATCAGCGGTTTATTTCCTAAACCCAGGGACCGGCGGGATCGAGCCCGGACCGACTGGACCGGGAGCGAATGGACTNCGCACCCCAACACTCTAAGATCATCAAGTCCAACCATCAACCCAGCACCACCTCCATGTTCACCAACAAACCATGTCCTCAGGTGCCCCATCCACAGGGTTTTTGACCACTTCCAGGGATGGTGACTCTTCCACTTCCCTAGCCAGCCTGTTCCAATGCTTACCCACCCTCTCCATGGAGAAATTCTTCATAGTATCCAGCCTAAACCTCCCCTGGCTCTCTCTCATCCTGACACTTGTTTCCTGAGAGAAAAGACTGACACCCACCTGGATACAACCTGACAACATGACTCCTTTCAAAGCAGTCATGGAAAGCAATAAGGTCTCCCCGGAGCCTCCTTTTCTCCAGGTTAAACACCTCCAGCTCCCTCAGCTGCTCCTGGTGTGCTCCAGACCCTTCCCCAGCTCCACTGTCCTTCTCTGGACATGCTCCAGCCCCTCAATGTCCCTCTTATAGGGAGGGGCCCAAAGCTGAATATTGGATTTAAGGTGCAGCCTGACCAGTGCCAAGTAGAGGGGAAAAACTATGGGAATGGGAAAGATGCAAAACCAATCCTCACTCCATAATTCAGGGAGGGTAGATACGTCATTTTTCTGTCTAATCACAATTCTTACAAACTTTCAATATTACAGTATCATCAGGGTAGGGCAGATGTTACTGTTTATGTCTGGCTTTTCACATCAATTCTTATATTTTAACCTTTAGAAGTGGTATTGGCTTTGACTCACTTTTGAGGGAGGAGAAAAACGTTGAGGTAATGGTGGATCTGTTTGCTGTGGCCGTTTTACCCAGAACAGCTACAGCCCCTTGAAAGCAGTCAGGGGGTTGATCCTGCAGTGCAAACCTGCAGAAACTTACCTGATGGCACAGCCTGAAGAGATGCTTTGTGAGCTTATGCTGCTTATTGCAGCACAGTGTTGGGCAGAAGAGATGGATGAATGTGATGACTGCCACTATTTCTCCTTGCTTGCATGTCATTAATGCATTGCTTCTTAAGGTTAATAAAATATGCAGTAAACTTTACAATGTAAAGCTTCAGCACCACAAAGGCCCTTTCCATGCGAGCGGGTACTATAGGTGCCTATAAATTTGGGTGGAAAAAGAAGCTGCAAGACAACATTATGCCAGAAATAAAAATAAATGCTGAGAATGTAAGTAATAAAAACTTCCTGAGAGCTGATTTTGGAACCTGCAAGAATTGATGAGCACAGGACCGAGAGTTTGCTGCATTTTTTTCCAAGGTCACATGCACACACGAGCCACCAGGACATCAGTACAACCCTCTGCTTCTGGGTAAATGGCCCCAAAGCTGCTGCTCCAGCTGGGAGCTGTCTGCTCCATGGCTGTGCAAGTCCACTGCTGGACTGAGTGTGCTCTGTGAATAGTTATTTGCCATTAACAATATCAGCTTGTTTTGATCCCCAATAACAGCTTAATGAATAAAAAGAATTCTAAGAAATACTGGCTGTGATCCTTGTCTCCCACAACTCACTCCCCTACCAAGAAAAAGGGAATTTACAGCATGTGAAAGGTGGACATTTCATTTCAGTAGCGGAATAATTTCACATGAGCAATGATAAGGGAGAAAAAAGTCAGGCTATTTTGTTGTTATTGCTCTGAAACCTGTTGACAGAACTAGAGAGCTTTATTCAAGGACAGTCTGATAGTTGGGAGTCATTTGGAGAGGAAGGGAGTGGAAAGAAAGGGGAAGAAGTGGGAAGACTGCACTTCCTAAATAAAGACAGATGGTGCCTGTGGTTTCTCTTGTAGGTGTGTTCTTGCTTCCTTGGGTGCATTTGCAATTGAACACAGTTTGGTCACCATCTGACATGTTTATAAAAAACTGCTTCTTGGATTGGTGAGCCTGCTTTCTCTTGGTTTTCTTAAAGTCTGCAGAACTACTGGGTAATAAAAGAAATTGGAAAAAAAAAAATCCAGAATCCATTTGAAGAGCATGGCTTATTTCTGCAATTTCACTTTCTGAGACTCAATAAATACCTCTCCAACAACTCCACAATCCCACCCTATTGTGTCCCATATGGCACGGTGTTGTGTTCCCCATTTACAGCTCAATTTAATTCTCTTGTTCCACACAGGAAAGCCCAGAACACGCAAAGGCTGCCTGGCACCACAGCTTATCCCATCTGTAGCAGCTGGAAAGCACAAAGGTCTGGAGAAGTGAGTGTTAACAAGTAACTAGACAGAATGAGAGACACAACTACGATTATTTCTTGAAAGACAAGATACATCAAGATGGGTTTTTTTTACAGCAGCAAAATGATCAAAACCACATGACAGCTTCTGCTTACAGGTATTCCTGTCATGTCACCCTTCTCTTTGTACCAAGTGCCTTCATTCCCTGGAAATAGTTGTGTCTGATAAAGATTAAAAGAGAGGATTTAAGGCTCAGAGTGTGTGTGCACACCATCCTGTCCTGTTCCTGTCTGATCATCCAAAGAGAAAAGTCCCAGCTGCAAATTTTGCATCACTTCCTTTGTGCTGTGTGGTGTTCCCCGGCCCTTTGTTTCCTTGGGTTTAGTCCATCTCTGTAATATGGGATGACATTGCTTGTTCCTCCCCTTTAAACTTCCAGTTTTGATTCATAAGCTGTTTTATCAGGCTGACAGGTGATCTCAATTCCTTCGAAACAAACAACCAGCAAAGTAATTGTCTCTCTTTCTCTACCCATTCCTGTAGAACACTGGAAAAAAAAAAAAAAAAAAAACAACACAAAAACCATGCAGAAGATAACAAATCTACACATGTTTATAGCTCTGCTCATACCCCCAAGAAGGCTGGACCCCAGTGGGGTCAGGCTCTACTCCCAAGCACACAGTGACAGAACAAGAGGGCATAGCCTTGAGCTGTGCCAGGGGAGGGTCAGGTTGGCCATCAGGAGGAATTTCTTCATGGAAAACATGGTCAAGCATTGGAAGGGGCTGCCCAGAGAGGTGGTGGAGTCCCCATCCCTGGAGGTGTCCAAGGAAGGTCTGAATGTGGCACTCAGTGCTCTGGGCTGGGTGACAAGGTGGGGATTAGTCAAAGCTGGACTCGATCATCTTGGAGGTCTTTTCCAGCTTAAAGGATTCTGTGATTCTGGGAAGGAATGGCAAAAGTTCCTGGGACCATGGTTGAACAAACCTTTTGTTTCTCACTAACAGTGGGTCCAGAAGGTCAGATGTTCATAGTCACTTCTGAGCTGCCTCTGAGAGCTCCTGTATCTGCTCAGGGAGCTGAAGTGTAAGCCAAGACACAGCCAGCTCAAAATTAGGGGAATTACCTGGCCAGTGGGTACAGTCACCTCAAAATGGACAAACTACTTGGTCCAGAAAGGCTTGCCCTTAATTCAAATTCTGCTGGAGAGCTTCAGGGCAAGAGAAGGTCTGGAGGTTGTTCTCACATCACTTGAATTTGTCTGTCAGTGGGGGCAGCCCCATTCAGCCAGGACCTCAGAGAAGCTGATCTGTACATTTTGACTGGGGAGTGGTAGAGAAAGGCTCACATTGTCCCAGCTTCCCCTCCACAGCCGGATTATTGACCCAGACAGTGCATCCAATCACTGCCCCTCCTGGAGACTTTGCTGCATTTCTGAATTTATCCCCACTCCTGGCCTCGAACATATTTACTTCACTTACAACACTATAGTCAAGGCTTTCCTTTAATTGTGTCTGCCCAGCAAACTAGAGTAGAAATCTGACAAAATTCAAAATACCATCCAGAGAAGAGTAATCAGATAATCTCAGTGGAGGGATTTTTTTAGGATTAAACATGAAAAGAAATAAAGTAATGCAGTGTCCATTGCACTATGTATACTGCAATAAATTTAATTTATCTCATCCTGCTTTAGACCATCAGGGTTCTGCACGCTGCAGAGTTTTGTTCTGAAAATGCAGAACAGCACATTCAAAGTTGCAAGTGAAAGGGAGAAACCCAGCACTTTTAGCATCAAAGAACATAAAACTGGAGGCCCTTGGGAAAGCCCAGAAAAATTATTTAGGATTAATACATAACTGTATTAAGTGGATGTTTCTGCTAAATTGATTAGCAGTGAAATTAGCTACATTAGCCTTTCCCAACTTGAGGTTCCAAGTTGACCCAAAAGACTAATTTGTGCAATTCGTACATCTCCGAGCTGTTGCTGCTGCCTGACTGCTGCCCACAGGAGCTGTCACCACACCGGTCACACATGGCTCATGTCATTTTTTTAAAAAATCTCTCTGTACACATAGTGGGGGTAGAAGTGCTGGCCTTGATTCAGACCTAGACAAAGGAGAGGGTAAAAATCACCTCTTGCTCGTGTTGGGGGTGGCTGTGTCTGCCAGAGGGGGGGAATATTGGATAACTGCAAGGGAGGCAGCTGTGATTTCCTGCCCTGCCATCATTTCGGCAGTGACTCACTGGGGACTGTGTGCTGCTGAATGCAGCCCCTGGATGGGGAACTCACTCCCTGTCCCTCTCCCAGAAAGGAGCATTGTCCAGTGTGAAGAGCACCCAGCTGCTCCGCCAGCGATGGAGCCAGAGCTGACGTTTCCAGCTGCACGTGTGTGTCTGGGAAGACACAATAAAGACGCTCTTACACCTGCCAGGTTCAGCAGAAAGGAAGGAATAATGGCCTTTATTGTTTACATTATCTCATTCTTATTCAATTCCCAACCCCACAAGGGATTGGAGAGCATGTCACTTCCTTCTCAATCCCACTGGAGAAGAAAGGTGCTCATCAAAGCTCTCATATCACAAAAGGAATGAAAAACAGAAAATACCGTTAAGAAAACACTGGCTATTATTTACATAAATCTATGTGAAAGAATCTGACTCCAAGGTTAAAAACAGAAGGCTTTAGCAAAAACCAGGGCAACACACGTGCTCCTCCTCAGCACGGTGCTGTCCACCCACTTGAGGCTCAGATCCTCCAGGCAGCTCATCCCAAGGTCACCCTGCTGATGAACAGTGCTAAGTGTTTTTATTTAGGACATTAAACACGTCCTCACAAAACTGGTGACCATTAGAAGTTTCCTCACTGAATGGAGCAAGCAAAATGCATGAACTGACACGGATCAATATGAGTTTATCACATCAAACACTGATTTAAAGACAAAAAGCTTCGTGGAGGCACATCATGCATAGGCAGGAGAGAGTTGCTTTGCTTTCCAGAGACCCTCAGTGGTGTGCTGTGAGAAACTGAATAAAAACTAAATGACTAAATAACTCTTTGGGGTTTCCTTGCACTGAGAGTCACAGAGTCACAGGATGGGTCAGGCTGGAAGGGAGCACCAGGTCCCACCTCCCTGCTCCAGCAGGGCCATCCCAGAGCACAGTTCACTCAGGATTGTGTCCAGACAGTTCTGGGTTATCTCCAGTGAGGGCGTCTCCACACCCTCTCTGGGCAACCTGTCAGTGAATCTGGACAAGAAACTGGAAGTGTAAAGGCACAGATAGAGCCTTAATCCAAGGCAGTCAGAACTGTGAGTTTTTCCTGCCTCTCCGAATCACAATGCTAATGCCACTCGTGTCTCACAAAATGTTCACTACAAAATGTTCATTGTCTTTTGAAGAACCCTGTTGTCTTTTTTGGAGAAAGAGAACTCAGATAACTCCTCAGCTCAGGTATTCCCTACAGCAGCACTTTGCTCACACTGCTAAATCAAAGAGTATTCTAATGCAAAACAGCTCTGTGCTGCACATTAGCTTCACAGGAAACATCACATGAACTTGGAGCTCAGGCCAGTAATCATGAAGTTTGGATATCAAACATATTTTACAATATTGCTCAAACATAATAAATACCTCAGGCAAGTTTCTCAAAGCTGTCAACTGACTGAGAAATGATGTCCCACCAGAGGCTGCTGAACGTGTTACCCCTGTCATCCTCACACGTTAGGAACAGTAATTGCTTCTCAAACTTGGAGCCACAGGAAACACAGCTACATCCATCCCTGCCCTCCACATCTGGGGTAACACCATCCACCCCACCTTGACAGTTTTAATGATGTTTTCCAGGAAATTCAGGGAAATAGAAAGCAATCTCTGTCTCTCACACACGACACCAAAAACCTCCAGTAGCAAGGTTTAAGACAGCTCCAGAGTGAGAAGATTAGTAAAGCTGTCTTAAAAGGAAAATTGTGACAAAATCTTAGCCGTGTTGCTGCTACTTCTGTTTCACATAGATACGTGTCCAGTTCAGCTGGAATAATCTTAAAGAGAGTTAGAATACTTTACAGCTGTAGAAAATAATTCATTAAGGTCGCAAAGGATCAAAAAGCTGGCAGTGACAGGGGGAGGCAGGCATGTCCCTCGGTGTCCCCCAGTGCCATGCAGCAGCACAGCTCCTCTCAGCATCGCTCAGCACCTGCAGCAGTTTGACTCCTGGTGTCAGCTGGATTGTCTGGATGGCGGTGCTGGGCGTGGTGGTGCTGCTTGTTGGCTGCTTTTGAAGTGGTGAGTGGAGGAAGCCACCACAAAGTGCCACAGGAGTTATCAGTCCTGTCCCTAAATTGTTCAGCACAACCCTCTCGCAAGCCCAGTGTCTGCAGTGGTGCAGATAGGGGAGAAGACTATAATCTGTTATCATGAATTTTAATGCAGTGCTTTATATTTATACCCAAGCTATAGGCCATAAAACTGAAATGAATTTCTTATGCTGTAAGTATTATTTGCTGTTTTCCATCCTGGTTGCCATTTCGCTCAGATTTTCTTTAATAATGCATTTTATAGGCCTGTACCTCTGCAGTTCTCCTCTGCCAGCTCAACTCTTCTGTTAGCAGTAGCAATGCTTCACAAAGCCCTGTAATTTGAAGTGACCTTGGGACTACCCTTTTCCCTGCTCTCCCCAGGCTGGTAAAAATCACAGCATTAAACTGAAAGCAGCCCTGAATCTCCCAGCTTTTGTTGGCCTATCTCGGATCCTCCCAACACGCATTTTTGATGTTTAATTTCTTTTGTGTTTGGCCACCTCTCTAAACTAAAAGGGGAGCAAAACACCTCTTCCCAAACAGCAGCCAGGAGCATTACCAGGCACCCTGCACACCAACGAAAAGAGTCTCACCACTGAACCTCCCACCCAGCACAACCATCCCCTCATCAGCACGGCCCTCACATCCCTCCAGTCTCTGCACCAAGGGGAGGTGAGGCTGCCAAAGGCTGCAGAGAGAGGCAAGTTTCCTGGAAGCACCCTGCTGCTGGCTCCTGCCTCGTGCCTGCCATGCTGATGACACCCCATGCCAGGGGTCATTTCCTTGCCTGCCTCCCCAGGCAGGTACCCTTCTGTGGCAGCCCAGAATACTCCTTGGATTGTACAGGGGGGTCTGGAGCCCTGCCAGNACAACCTGAACACGAATGCGCAGGAGTGTCCAGTCTCTTGGCTCGGGCTCGGGACTTTTTAAGATCAAGAAACAGCCATAAAAAACCACAAAGAGCACTAATACCCTTCCAGCTCGTGGAATGCAGCCTCTTGCATGGTAAGGGCAACAAGTCCCCTGTGCCATCATCTTGTCCTCTTCCCAGACTTCAGCTAAGCCCTGGAATTGTTCTTCCTGTAGTTGCCTGGCACCCCACCCTCTGGGGCACTGCTCTCTCCTCATCCTCCCCCTCCCTCTCCACAGCAGCAGCAGAACAGTTTGTCAGGAGGGAAAACTTCTGCCAGCCCCAGATGCCTCACCCTGCTGAGGCCCTCGAGTGTGAGGCCGTGCTCGTGCCACACCCTTGCAAAGGAGTGGGAAACACTTTTGGCCAGGTGGGCCTTTCCCCTGCTTTTCCACCTCAGTTAATACTATTTAACATGTTCCCTTTGTGGTCAGGTGCTGACTTCACTTTTCCAAGCAGCATGTGGACAAATGTTGTCCAGGTTTGTATCATACACACAGGAAAAACCACTTTTTCTTTCCTTCAAGAAAAATATGCCTCATTCAGCCTGCTGTATCATAAAGGAATGGAGAAAAAGAAACCAAAATAAATTACTGAAATACGTTTTGATGGGGTATAAATCCCAGTCAACCAAAGCCAGTTTGGATGGGACATTAAGCAACCTGGTCTAATGGAAGGTTCCCTGCCTTCCACTGGAATGAGATGATCTTTAAGGTCCCTTCCAACCCAAACCATTCTGTGATTCTCTGATTCTGTCAATTTGAGGAAGGACCCTGTTTGCTTAGTGGTGACTCAGCAAGCAGCCTCACCTTCCTGGCTTGACCTCACCCAATACCGAGCACATTTAAGCTGTTTTAAAGCTAAACATTAAGCAAACATACAGAGAACTTTATGAAACATTTCTAAGGCTGGTCTCATAGCTTTGAAAGCATCAGTTTTAAGGCGTAATTTACTGTTCACTGTCACAATAAAACAAATACCACAGATTAAAGCAAAATATGTTTGTGAATCTACAAAACATGGAAATAACGCACATGGAAAATGGAAACCTTCCTAACCATCTGGAGCATAATTATTTGCCATGAATATTGGATCCAACAGCACTGTAGCTAGTTAGAATTTTGTCACTGGTTCCAGCAAGGCCAGGATAGCCACAAGTATTTGGGACTGGAATGCTCTAGGTAATTTTTGTTTCCAGCAATTACAAAGGTAGGGGTGTACAGCTGCCTGGGTGATTTTATTTCTTTGCATGCTAGACAGTAGGAAAAGGAGAATTAAAAGAGGGGTGTTTTTTTTCCCCTTGGTTTTCCTCTTTAATTACCTTGGATAATTCTAAAACTTCTACCAGAAAATTATAATCATGTGTTATGTAAGATATATGTCTAAGCGAGCCAGATCATGAGTTGAAAGTTTGGCATTCATCACTTAAAAATTATTACTTTCTGCCCTTCCTGCAAAAAATCTGCATTTCATGCAAAACACCCAGTAAAATCTCTTCCTTATGCACTGTGTGGGCAGCACAAGGTGGTGCATTATTCCCTTCTCCCAGTCTGCCAGTGGAAATGACCTTTATTTAACAAAGATTGTGAGAGTTAACAGGGCGTTACGTAAGCTCAAATCTCATAGACTGCAAAAGTTGTTCTGGGAAGCAGGTGGTTTTTCTCTGGAGTTCCTCCTAATCCATCCAAAGACTGTCAAAACATCTCAAAGGTTTCCTTCTCATCATTCCCTTAACTACTGGACCAGTAGTTGGTCTCCTAAGGCTACGTGGAAGGCAAATAATCAGCATGGAGAAATAAAGCAACTGAAAAATCTAAACCTGCCCGTTCCTGCACCTTGCAGGAGAATTTCTAACCAGGTGGGAAGGAGGCAGCATGGAATCTGGGTGTGTCCTCAGGACAGCCCAGTTTTGACACTCACTGCAAGATTCAGCAGCAAGAGGGAGTTAATTTAGTCACTGTCCACAGAGATGCTTCTTCTAAGGCCTGCTTCACATCTTCCAGCTGCTGGCTGGTGTTTTGGATACCCTGGAGGGTTTCAAATGGCATTTCCTGCCTATGGTTAGGTGACATCATCTGTGATTCACTCCATGACCAGAGATGTCCACGAAGAGGGTGCAGGAAGTACTTTTCTCCAGCCCCTTTTGCAATTGCTCGACCAAAAGGAAATCTGTATCACAAAATCATAGCATCATAAAATAGTTTGGGTTGGAAGGGATCTTAAAGATCATCCAGTTCCAGCCTCCCTGCCATGGGCAGGGACATCTTACACTAGACCAGGTTACTCAAAGCCCCATCCAGCCTGGCTTTGAACACTTGTGAGGGTGGGGCATCCATAACTTGTCTGGGCAACCTGTGTCAGTGTTTCACCACCCTCACAGAGAAAAATAAGAGGCATAGAATTACTTTAAAGAGTGTCTACTGGCCAGACACCAAAAAAACCCACAGCACTAAATTAAGTACTACCTCGGAGTTTCCACTCTGAAATAGCTTCATTAAAGGTAGCCTAAGTGTTTACAATTAAGGAATGTTACAGTGGTGGGAAGACAGGTGAGTGCTCAGCTATAACCACAGAGCCTGTGCACCGCAAGGTTTTTCCAATATATGCTGCAAGTGGTAGATGGCCCAGTGGCTCCAAAAAATACACTGCGGCACGGGGGGAACAGAGGGTGGCACACTCAGGGAACATTTCCGTGGCAGAGCTCAATATCCAGGGAGACTGAAGAGGTACGGGAGAAGAGCCTGCGGGCGGGAGTCAGGTGCAGCCGGGAGAAAGGTGGGGCAGGCTGAGAGGAGGGATGTGAGGGCGTGCAGCGAGCGTGAAGGTGATGGAGGGAGACAACACCCTCTCCGTGCAGCCCCGCTCCGGGCGGCTCCGGGCAGAGCCGGCGCTCCTGCTGCGGTACCGCAGCCCCGCACAGCTCCGGGCACAGCCGGGGCTCCTCCTGCGGTCCCGCAGCCCCGCACAGCTCCGGGCACAGCCGGGGCTCCCGCTGCGGTCCCGCAGCCCCGCACAGCTCCGGGCACAGACGGGGCCCCTCCCGCGGTCCCGCAGCG
>VYXC01007747.1:82772-122624 GCA_013397175.1 Platysteira castanea
CCGCACAGCGCCGGGCACAGCCGGGGCTCTCGCTGCGGTCCCGCAGCTCCGCACAGCTCCGTGCACAGCCGGGGCTCTCGCTGCGGTCCCGCAGCTCCGCACAGCTCCGGGAGTTCTCCCAGCCGCTGCCGGCTGCCTGCGGCGCTCAGGGGATGGAAACGCCTCGCCCTACAAGGGGGGAGCCAGGGAGGGCTGGGAAAAGGGAAGGACGGAGAGAGGCAGGTTGGAATGGACGCGGCAGGTAGGAAAGCGTGGCTGCCGGCAGGAATCGCCAAGTGGAGAAATGCAGTCTGTGCGCAGGGAGCAGGGAAGGAGAATTTTGCAGTGCGCTGCGGTGACTTGGAGGGAGGGAAGGGAAGGGAAGGTCGCGGAAGCTCCATCGTGCGGGGGAGAATCCCAGCGCAGGGTCAGCCGTGAGGCACACAGAAAGAGAGGAAGGGTCAGGTATCAAATGTGGGGGCGAGGAGAGGGGAACAGCATGAATTCTTGTACAGAGTTGTAATAATCAAAACATTGGCAGGGCCTTAACTAGGCAGCTCTGCTGGGTGCCCAGATAATACAGCTGATTTTAATTGCTGATGTGTGCATTTTATGTCATTTGCCTGATGCACAGCTCCTTTATGACCGTGGAGTTTGACCACAAATCAACAGTCAGTCATAAAGCATCACGCAAATGACCTCCTCCCCCAACAGGCTGTGTTATTTTTATTGATATTCAATAGTTAGATTTTTAATGGAGATAGATGGATAGGCGTAAGGACAGGAGCAAGGTGGGGCACAGGGAAACAGATTTAGGATAAACAGATTGACAAAACATAAAGGCAAGGGGCAAGAGACAGATGAATAGTCAGGGAGGTGCCTGCCACCAAGGTAGGCAGATATCATCTGGAGGCAGGCTGCTTGGGAAAGGCCGACAGATGACAAAACTGTCAGGCAGCAGAGAAATATGAGTATGAAATGGGAAAAGAAGGACCAAAGAGAGCGAAAAGAAAAATAATCTTATACACAAATCCCATTATTCCACCTTCCTCCTTCCTCTGCCCCACCACCCCTCCCTGTTTCCAAGGAGCGTGGTATAAAAGGTTTGATTTCGGGTCTAGCAGGCTACACACTGTCAGATGTGGCATTGTTAGCTGGCGGTCTAGGAGGATGCCTATTGCTTCTCTCCCACCTGCTGTTCATTTCATAAACTGCAATCAGCACACAGCCAGTCCACACCTCCCTTGTTTATTAGCTGGGACAGTGGGAGATGTCATTAGACCTTTGAAGCACTGGACCGAATGCCACTCGTCCCAGATCAGTGTCAGTGCCAGTGGGTGAGCCAGGAGTCTGTGCAGCACCCACCCCCATTTGCCCACAGACTTCACAGACTGGTTTCCTTCTCAGCCTTCAAATTGCATTGCTTGGAATTCTCTCACGTTGCTTGGAATTCTCTCACATTGCTTGGAATTCTCTCACGTTGCTTTGAATTTCTGCTCCCATACTCACTCTTGATTCACTTGTTATTAATGCATGATCATCCAGGAATCTGTTACACACACCAAAAGTAGCATCCATTTGTCAGGGGCAGGAACAAATGACTCTTGCATGGTCAGATATTTATTGTATTTATAGATATTGAGTAGATATCAGCTCTTGAGGTCCAAGGTCCCAGCACAGAGAGGATGGGGAGCTGCTGGAGAGAGGCCAGAGGAGGCACCAGGATGAGCAGAGGGATGGAGCAGCTCTGCTGGGAGCAAAGGCTGCCAGAGCTGGGATTGTTCAGCCTGGAGAGGAGAAGCTCTGGGCTGAGCTCAGGGTGGCCTTGCAGGGCCTGAAGGGAGTTGACAAGAAAGATGGAGAGAGGCAGCTTCCAAGGGGTGGAGTGCCAGGACAAGGGAGAATGGCTCACACTGAAAGAAGGTAGATTTAGATTAGGATTGAGATTAGTAGATTTAGATCAGGAAGAAATTGTTCCCTGTGAGGGTGGGGACGATCTGGCCCAGGGTGCCCAGAGAAGCTGTGGCTGCCCCTGCATCCCTGAAAATGCTCAAGGCCAGGTTGGATGAGGCTCTGAGTGACCTGGGATAGTGGAACTGTGCCTCTCCATGCCGGGAGGTTGGAACTGAATGATCTTTAGGATCTTTTCCAACACAAACCATTCTGTGATTCCATGATTCTATTATATATTTCCTGTCACTCCTGTAAGTAGCCTCTCTCCATCTTTCTTGTGGGCTCCCTTCACTGGCCATGCCAGTGTCCAGGCCATGCAGATATATCAGCTCCTGTTTGAAGAAAAGGGTACCACTGACTCGAAATTCCAGACAATCAGGGGAAATTCTGTGTATGATTCCTGTCAAGGGACAAAGGCTGTGTCTCAAACCTTCATGAGAGAAGCAGGCCAATATAATCTTTCGCCCATTTCAAATATGGGATCATTTGCCAATCGAATATTTCACTCCCTGCAGATGTGAAGTTATGACTTCAGCTGCAAGGTGGCAGATTCAGGTCTCCACCAGTGACTCATCCTGTCTTTCTGCATGAATGTATAACATTCATGTCCCTGTCAGTGACAACTCTAAGTGACCACTTTCCCCAAAATCACAAATGAAATCTAAGAAACATCCTTCAAACACTGTAGCTAGCAAACAGTGTATGACCCCATAGCAATGTCTGTCTTTCAGTCTTTTTTTCATGGGTAACAGATAGAAGAAAAAGCAGTCACTGCTCCCTGGCATTCACAGGGCTTATGTGGTTGAGACCTGAACTGGGAATCTAATGACAGCTGGTACAAAGGACTCACTACGATCTCACATGATTTGATTTCAATCTTCCAGCATTCTTTTTTAAAAGACTACATTCAAAATGTTGCATTGCTCAAACACTTTTCTAAAAAGTCAAACAAAAGGGAACCATGTGAAGCTATAAATCTAGTTCTTTATTCATGCGTAGCTTTCATTATGCAATCACATACCCTGATCTATGAGCCCGCTCTGAACAGGACAGGACTAAGCACACACTCTTGGCAAAGCAGCTTGCAAGAGCTGCCTTTAGTCAGAGTTTTCCAGCCTTGGTTCTCCTTTGATGTAAAATATTACGTGTCCACTGGACTGTGGGCAGGTCTGGAGGCTGCTGACAAGGACAGTGCCTGTCCCTGTTCCCACAGTATCCTGCATTCTCCCACCCACTGCAAAGTGGGCAGTGCACCAACCTTCCCTGCTGTGGGGAAAACAAGGAGGAGTAAACATTGCCTCTCTCTTGGTTAAAATGAAATGGCTCATCAGAAGCTGGATCAAACCACTCATTTCTGCTACAGACCATGAACAGACCATATCCTGCCTTCAGGAGAAAGAGCTGTTACAGAACCTCTTTCCTACAAAATGTTCTCAGCTTCCATCAAGTCTGAGCATACAGAGGTCATGGTGAGCCTGAAAAATCAAACCTGTGTTGCTTCTGAAAAAGATCAGATTTGGCCTCATTCTCATTTATGGGTAAATGGGACAATAAGATGTATCCAATCTGTAAAAGCAGACCCAGAAAGTGAACGTGTACATCAAAAATGATAACTTTCATTTTCTCTCACTTAGAGAGCCTTCCAGGAGATGAGGAAAAGGTTATTTAGAGGATCTTGCTTTCCGTTGGCAAAGCATTCCAGAAAAAACTCAGAGGTGGAGCTAACAGCTGAGTGAAGCACCTGAAGAGCCTGTCTGAAGTGTTAAAAACTAATTTGGAGCACCCAGGAGTTTGCAGCCTGGTCACCCTGTGACAGCTTGTGCTCTCCAAGAGCTCGTGCACAAGAATGGCCACCCCGAGCCAAACCTGCACTGAAGGTCACCTCTGAGGGACAGCAAAGCTGTCACCCATGAAGGCTTGGAGCAGCTCTCCTCAGGAAAAATCATATAGTGAGAAGGGGTCAAGCTGCCCTCCTCAAAGGGCCGGGCACTCTGCTCCCCAGCTGAGCTTGGAAACTGTGAGAGAGGAATGCTCCTGAAAGGCTGGGAGCCTGGTCTGCAGCACATGCCCTGCAAATCCAGACCACAGACAGGGGTGCTGAGCCCATGCAGGGGGCACACAGGGATGACTGGGAAGGATCTGAGGTGAGAAGACAAAAGCTTCTCCACGGCAGTGAGGACAAACCAAGTCAAAGTCGAAAAGCTGGCTGCTTAACTCTTTTCATGTAAAGTTTTTCAGGGAAAAAAAATAAAAAAGGAAAAAGCTAAACAGAACCACATCTGCCTGAGTAGGGGAAGTTCAGAAGGGAAAAGAAAGGCTCCTCAGTTTGAGATTTTCTCCCATTTTATTTCTGCTCTGACTCTGATGACCCAGCCTCTTGGTTGCCAAGGCTGAAAAGAATTTGGGAATGGAGACTTTGTAGAATGTTGCTCTCCAATACAAAATCTTTCCCTTCATCTTCATTCATCCTGGCTGAAGAGACAGCTCTCATTTTTTAAAACAAAACTGTTCCCAGGAAATAGAGTCAGTTCCCTTGTAAAGGCCAGTCCTCCCTCACTGCAGGCCCTGTGTCCCCACCAGGAGTGGGGACACCTGGGGTTATCAAACCTAAAGTGCACTTTAAAGCTCCCTTTTCCAGGCAGATGTCCCAGACAGCTCCACAAAGCACCCGGAGCCCAGCACAGTGCTGAGCACACAGCCCAGCTCTGCAGAGCCCACAGGGACCAGCCCAGGGACAGCTCCTCCCTGCAGTGACTGAAGCACCTGCAAGGACCTCAGCCAGACCCCGCTGCCTCAGCCTCTCTGAACCCTGTGTCTGCAGAGACACAAAAAAGAGGCTCTTACACCTGCCAGGTTCAGCAGAAAGGAAAGAAAAGACTTTATTGTTTACATTATCTCATTCTTATACACGTCCCAGCTCCACAAGGGATTGGAGAGCATGTCACTTCCTTCTCCATCCCACTGGAGAAGAAAAGTGCTCATCAAAGCTCTCATATCACAAAAGGAATGAAAAACAGAAAATACCATTAAGTAAACATTGGCTATTATTTACATAAATCTGTGAGAAAGAATCTGACTCCAAGGTTAAAACAGAAGGCTTTAGCAAAAACCAGGGCAACAGAACCCCTCTTCAAAACCCCTTTCCAAGATCACACCTCCAGGAGTGGGTCTGTAAAAGCCAGACACAGGAGCTACTCATGATCTGCACCCTCGAGGATCAGGACCAGACACAAGGTGACCTCTGGCCGGACGCAGACATCAGAGGGTGAAAGTGTGGCAGTTTTGGAGCCCAGCAGACGAAGACAAGCAGCGATCAGCCACAGCTGTGCTGCTGCCACACCCCAAGCTGGGTAACAAGGCCATTCCTGGCTGTGAAATGGAACTCACTGCCTTCAGGAGCAGGGTGTGACCGCGAGCAGGGAGATGCCATCTACAGCTCCCCGGCTTTTTAATATTACATGTGCATGGCTGGAGCTGGTAAGTCTTCCCCTGACACTCGCCCCAAGGTGCAGACAGCTCCGAGGAGCTGACTGAGCACACAAAATAAGGCAGCAGATATATGTTGTCATTACCTTTAGGAGTGAGCTACTACTGCTGTTTGCTATTTGCATAACAAGTGCCGAGAGCCCCAGCCACCTACATCTGACTTGACTGACTAATCTGTGCCTCTAATATCGCATGGTGTTCATGGAATAAATAAAATACAGTCACAGTTACACTCCACAGCAATATAGGAGTGGTTTTTCTCGAGCACACTCACAAGGGCTGCTATTCAGCTGAGGTTGTCTGCAGCAATCATTTTTGCAAACTCATGGTGCCTTCCAGGAAAAATCCTAGAGCAATTTTCTATTTTTGAGAGCTAGAGAAGAAGTCTGCAGAGGGTGAGATGCTGAGGGATGCTAGTCCAGAAAGCAGAAATGCCATCAACAGAAAGGAGATTGGAATTCGAGAATGGCAGATGTTTTCATATTTTTCTCTACTGACAGCTCTAGATTCCACCCTGAATACAGAAAAAAAAATGGGGTCCATAGATCAGGGCCAAAGGTCCTCGAGGTGGGAGACAGAGCAAGAAACCTTCCCAGGTAGGTTTGTACTCCAAAGGAGATGAGGGTCTGACCTGCTCCTCTTTGAAAATACTGTAAGGACAGTGTGAACCACTGTTCCCCACAGAAATGAACTGGGGCTAAAAGTTAGGATCCCCCATCCTCTTTTCTCCATAAGGAAACATTCTTTAGCTTCACGAAAGCATATGTATGTTATTACATCAGAAACGGAAAAGGAATCCATTTTCCTCAACCCATTTTCAATCCCTGGACATTTTTGCACGCAGATCTAGCTAATTTGCACACAGATCCCAGCTTTGTGAGACATTTCAGTATGGAGGAACTTGTTCTTTCTAAAAGATGCACTTCTTTGTTCCTCCACATGCACCAGAAAAGGGAAATTTTCCATAGAGATCTGGGATCTTCCTAAGGCAGTTGACTGATGGGGACCCACGTAATTTGTTGTGGTGTAGAGGTAGAACCCTTCAATCAGGATGTGGCTGCAACACTCTTCATTTCAGTGCTGTGAAGGAACTTACCTAGAAATGCCCCAGGGACGTGAGCTGGGGGGGATTAAAGCTCCAGTAAAAATCCTTCGGGGGCTTTATCAAAGCTGAAGTAACAGTAAAGAAAATTCATGGCAGATGGTTAATATTCTGCTGTGCAGCCTAATGCTGACCACTAAGAGGAAAAAATCAGAAGTGTGTTGGACTTACTCCTTGCAGCAGGTTTAGAGAAGGAGAGAAGGTAGTGATTTAGGCTTACAAAGCTTTTATAAAGAGTTTGGAGAGAACACATGTGGATGGTTACTCATATGGGTGTGTCCCCTCTTTGGACTGGGGAGAAGAATGAGCAATGAAAATCCCATTCTTAGTCTCCCCTTCATTTCCAACAGACAACCCTTATTTTTCTGGTCTGTATCTTTATACCAACAAAAACATGCTCAGTTAGAGAGAACCACGGCATCTTTCTCCAGATGTATCTACCAACAGTAGTGCTGATTACACTGTTAATATTTAAATTTATAATAATAGGAAGGCGGGCAAGATTTAAGGGGTTAGTATAATTGTTAGAGGATATCATTTATATTTCCATATAAATAGCAAGACTCAACATAAATATGCTCTAAGGGATCCTATAGCCATAAAAATCCAAATTCAGCCAGAACTACTACGTCTTTTCTAACATGCAATTCCTAATGTAAATTCTAATTCATGGTATGATCAATTCCTATTAAAAACAGGTTAGCCAAAACCAGGAAAAATAGCTTTATTTTAGGCAATGGGCAAACACAATAACTCTCACTTTCCTCTCATGGCTCCAGATTGTGTGTCTCCAAACAATACCCACCCTCAGAACTGAAAATAGCAGAAATATTCTTGAATTGTCAGAACACGGTTCCAAAGAAGTTCTCTCCACATTGGAAATTATGGTACATTCTACTTACAGTCATGAGACAAGTTAATTAGACAGATACAAGGAGCTACATCGTATTTTCAAAGTAACTCCACTGGAAAAGGTGGTAATTGCAGAGTCATTGAAGTAAAAAGGCCGGAAATAGAAAAGCACAGCTCAAATGTCTGTGTACATGTAGCTACTTTAACCTCAGCTTCTTTTTATCCCCTCCAAGCTCAAAATTCTGAGTCCCCACCTAGCCTGTGTGCACGTTTCTTGGCAATTCATGGCTCATTTTGAAGAATTGTATCATTTTGTGAGACTCTCTGAGAGCTGTCAGATGCCTACGGGCTTTGCTGGGCTGCAGCTACAGCATGTGACAGATTGCATGGCTGAGCCCTTGGCCATTTCACCTCCACTCTATGATACCACTCCATTAAACCTCATTTCTGCTGGAGGACAGAAGTAAAAGGGAAAAAAAATATTGGAGGGACAGCTTGTGTGCAAGGTGCTTTCTTGCTCGGTGCCAAGTTTAGAGCCCGGTTTTCTTTAGGTCTTGGGACAAAGGACTTAAGTTTTTGGCCCTGTCTTCATTTATGCCAATATAATGTCTATTAACTTCACCAGAGTTAACCCCAGTGCAAACGTCACGACAAAGAGCTTTATTTGTTTCTAATGAACAATGTCTGTATGCTGGAAAATAAATGAGAGCACATAGAGAAGTACCAAGAAGCCCTTTTTGAAGATGAAAACTACCCCTTGCTGGAGAGAGGGAAAGCAGATCACTGACACCCGGGGCACAGACACACCACCTCTCCCACCCAGGACTGAAAGGGTTTCCCTAAGGAACAGCAGCAGGAGAGTGGAGTCAGTGACTGCCACTTGTCCCAACACCATCTTCCACAGGGAACAAGGAGGTGGACTCAAAATGCCCAGTGGCAAACACCAGGACTGTCCCCTCATGATGGTCTCCGTGAGGAGCCAAGCGGTGCCTGAAGAAAAACCCTTCCTGAACCCCCCCTTGAGGAAAGTGGGTTGTGAAAAGTGGATGGAGTCTGCTACAGTCATTGGATAAAATGGAAAAGCTTGGAAAAGCTTCAGGAAGGAGTGGCACGCAGTGTCCCAGATATGCCATGCAAGGAGGGGACGGTTTGACTCCTCACATGCAGTCAGGGTACAAGCTGGAGGAGAAAAAAAAAAGAAATCCTTCAAAGTCTCAAACATGTATTCGTGTATTTCTCCCCCATCCGCCATAGAGATCTCATTGTGTGACTCATGAAACATGTCATTTTAAATCCTTAGAGGATAAATTGTCAGAATACATCGTGCTTTAAAGCCTTTCTTTGGTCTCTCATTTAAATCTTTGAAAGACTTTGTAAGTTATTTTTTCAGATTCACTTTGGTTTTAATATTGTAGAGATGAATGTGCCTTCTCTCTTGCGAGTTAAGCACTTAAAATATTCTGGATAAGTGAAATGTGAGGCATGAATTGTGAAAATGACAATCCTTATGGCCCTCTGTATGCAGAGCAGCTCCAAGGCTCCAGAGCCTTCAGACTTCCCGCTCCTCCTTTGGTGGTTACAGCTCAACACCACACTGGCAATAAAAGGTAAATGAGTTCCTGCAGCAGAGTAAGTACCAAGGAGATGAAGCTTTTGTGAACGTGGATGCTGCTCTTACCATTATGGGCAATTAGAGGGCTTCGAAAGTGTGTTGCCTGTCTTTCTGTTGCTTGGTAACTGTGCACCTAATTCTTTCTCCAAGAGGTCACAGAAATGTCAGAAAATCCATTTTGTTGGTTTGGGGGGGGTGGTGGAGAGACGAATGCCCCCATCAGACCAGCAGCCTATGGATTCGTTAAAAGAACTTCGTGTTTCCCATTAGCACATAGGAAATACAGTATTATTATGATTATTTTCCTAGCACCACAAAACTGCAATTTCTGAGCGTTGCCAACTATGTAACGCACTTACCATGCCAAAAAGCTTGGGAATTGCTAACATGCTGATGAAATTTGGCATGATACAGGTCAATATAACTCCTGGATACACTGACAAATGGCCATTATTGGCCTGATGCAGAGCCTGGTGGAGTCAGTGGAAAAACACACTGCAACAGCGACAGCACTGTGAAAGTGATAAGGAATTTCTGAGATTGGAAGCTTTGCAAACATTGCCTGGCACAGGGAAAAAATTATGAACTGGGAAGGAAGCTAATGAGACAGAAGATGAAATTCTCTTCTCCAAAGAGATACAAGTTGCAGCTTCTGCAGCCCCTGAAACACTAAACAACTGTCACCGAGAGTGAACAAATTAAGTGGTGTCTGTGAGGGAAGAGCTTGGTTATTTTTACCTGCATTTTAAGGAACAGGACCTTGGAAGTACATCTCATCTTCAGCAAATGTCCAGATCTTTCTACTTTGAGACAGGTTTGGTATTACACACTCCGTGTTATACACTATTCCCCACAAATGAGTACTGTCAAAGAAAACTGCTTCCCTTCAGCTTCAGCAGCGTGCTCAAGTTTGCAAAACGCAGTTTAGATTAAATGAATGCCCCCGAGATTAAGTGAATGCATTTCAAGAGGGGCACAATATGCAGGTGTCCACCACTGACCATCAATCATTTTCGTGCAGAGCTGAAGGTTTCCTGCAGCTGTCACTCTGTAATCGCTCTGCAAGAATTTGCAGTCATTTTCTAAAAGCACGTTTAGGAGGAAACAAGAGCAGACAATGCATTCTGCACGTAAGAAACTGGGCCCACTTAATCATGAAAATAAAGGACATTTTCATGTTGAAACAGCCTGTGCTGTTTGTGAAATGACACAACTACACAACCCTTGGACCCGTCCATAGGACAATCTTGTTGTGGGCAATGTGGAAAACCAAAACTCAGGGTCCCAGCCTACCTTTGGCCAGAAATTTTCTGCACAATATTAGATAAATTGAACTCAGGCCACCACTTAGTGAGGGCAGATGTATCGATGGAAAATTAGAACTTGATTTTTCCTCATGATCTTCCACTGGGAGGATTTCTTCAGTTTGGAATGATCAAAAGGATTGTGAGTACCTGCATATCCATTACTGGCAGTAAATGGTTCTGTAATATAAATCACTACCACTGAAGCAAAAAATCACAGATCACTAAAACAAGTAGGTCTTTAAAGTAAAGGGAAGAAGAAAATGCAATCAAGCTTCAATAATGTCTGATGTTGTGTAAGTACATAGGTGTATTTCAGTCACCACATTTTCATCATAAACTTTGAGATAAATGCATGAAATCCCATTGTCGGGATGCTCTCATTTGTTTATATATAGACAGATTAAATGTGACTGAAGAACTCATATAAATAAAGATTTCATGCAAGTCCGAAACAAAGTAGTAGCACAGGCTACTCTAAGAAACATATACTGGCAAAATCCAGCAAATCTTTGTGAAGATGCTTGTACCATTATTCTGGTCCACAGACTAACATGGATTTTGACGCACTTTAATGCATAATTAAATTCTACTGTGTTAAGTATGTTTCTCCTGGCATGACTTTCCAAAGATGCCATAGAAGATGGAAAAATGTATTATACAACGCCTTAAAAAATGTAAGCTTACAGCAAAAACTCCTGAAATATTTTCGAGGCACTCAGAGTTCTGTGAAATTGAGGTGGGTTGGAGGTTCTTGGGAAATATAGGCTCTAGAAAGAACAAAGAAGTCGAAAAGTGAATAACTAGAAAACCAACAAAACAGTAATAGTGCAATAAAAGAATATTTTTTTCAGTACTGACTGTGAAAGCAAATTTAACACCAGCTGAGAATGAGCCGTGCCAGCTATATCCAGAACCACGCAGGTCATGAATGTGCTGACTTCCCCCTATTTCCCTGTGGATGGTTTAAACGCTCTGCAAAGTTTATAAATGTAGTGAAATGGCCACTGGCATTTAGGCAGCACAAAAACTGCAGACAAACACACACAGCCACACACCCACACATTTTCTGTAAATAATCTGTCATTTTCAAGTTCAGAGTCTGCATTTTGCTGTTCCACACTCTGTCTTACTGGAACCAGAGAACTGATTCAGGCAAGAAATGCTCTGCAGGCTTAAACTCACCTGGCCAGGGCCAGGGCCTCAAGTTCATGATGTCAAAGGGTCTGGTGTTTATCTCGGATGGAGAAAACAGAGAATTCAGCATATGTGGAACATCTTTCCTGTTGTGCCCCTCACTAAAGTGGTCTGACACATACCTGAATTCCCTGTATGCTGTTATTTTTCCATTTCAGCCCCTTGAAGTTGCTCTAATTTCATGATACAGGCTGGGGGCAGAATGGCTGGAAAGTGGCTTAGCGGAAAAGGCCCTGGGGGTGCTGGTGCCAGGGGCTGGACACGAGCCCGGGGGTGCCCAGGTGGGCAAGAGGCCCCTGGCACCCGGCCTGGCTCAGGGATTGTGTGTCCAGCAGGAGCAGGGCAGGGATTGTCCCTCTGTGCCGGGCACGGAGAGGCCCCTCGAGGGCTGTGCCCAGTTCTGGGCCCTGCAGGAGAGCCCTGGAGGGGCTGGAGCGTGTCCAGGGCAGGGAACGGAGCTGGGAAGGGGCTGGAGCCCCAGGAGGGGCTGAGGGAGCTGGGGAAGGGGCTCAGCCTGGAGAAAAGGAGGCTCAGGGGGGCCCTGGTGGCTCTGCACAAGTCCCTGACAGGAGGGGGCTCAGGGGGGGTCGGGCTCTGCTGCCAGGGAACAGGGACAGGAGGAGAGGGAACGGCCTCAGGCTGGGCCAGGGGAGGCTCGGCTTGGACACCAGGAGCAATTTCCTGCTGGCAAGGGAGCTCAGGCCTTGGCAGGGGCTGCCCAGGGAGGTTTGGAGTGCCCATCCCTGGAGGTGTGCCAGGAGTGCCTGGAGGTGGCACTCAGTGCTCTGGGCTGGGGACAAGGTGGGCCTCGGGCACAGCTGGGCCTGGCTGCGCTGGGAGGGCTTTTCCAGCCTCAGAGATTCTGGGATTTTTTGATTCTCCAGGTGGATTAATCCAGGGTAAGCAGCTCAAGGAGATATTTGTGCAGGCCCTCAGTGCTGAGACAAAGATGAGGCTTCTCCAGATGCCTGGAGAAGGAGGAGGGGACAGAAACCTCAGGCACAGGGAGGGTGCGCACACGGGAGGGCAGGGACAGCTGCAGATCACACCAAAGCCAAAGGAACTCTTTCCAATTGTTCTCAGCAAGCCTTGAGTCCAGGCCCAGGTCTCTTTTACCTTAATTTGCTTATTCCATGATTAAAGAGGCACAAGGATAGGGGGTAAAATGCAGTTAGACTGGAAAGGGGAAGCATTGCTTGTGACTGCCTTCCAATGCCCAACATTGTGCACTCCCCCATCCATGTACCTGTTATTAATTTCACATCTAAAGAAATTCTGAGCATGTTTATTGTTCTCTGATTATCCCTATGCAGCTAAAAGAACACGGTGTTTGAGCAAAACCCTCTCTAAGGGGATAGGTCTGGCAGACCACCTTACCACATCATTACATTAAGGGCTGAACCTAATACATCTGACATTGTGAAATTCAGTGTCTCATAAATATCTCTCAATAAATCCTTTCAAGTGCCAAAGCCCATTTCTAAGAAAATCACAATTCTCTTGAGGTGACATGCAAGTTAATTTTCTTTTGAGGAAAAAAGAAAAAAAAAAAGAAATTATTTCAGTTTTGTCCTCAAGAAAATCAGGGAAAAGGAATTTTTCAGTAGGTTAGCTCTTAAAGAAAAACAAACAAACAAACAAACAAACAAACAAACATAACAAACATAAACCCCAAAAGCCCCCAACAAACAAGCAAAAAACCCCTTAAAACCCCCAACCTTCTGGAGTTTTAATAAAGACTAGAAGGATGTACTTGGAAAAGCACACAAGCCAACAGCACAAATATGAAATCTGTATTTGTTTAGAATGGATATCTGTCTGTACTGGGCACATCTCACTGGGCATTGCTATTCCAACCAGCAGGAAAAGCAGTTTCCCCTCTTGAGCACAAAATGAGTGAAACGCTTTTCACTGAAATACAGCAACTGTTTCGTCAGCCTCTTACAACTTTGCACTCACATTTTTCAAAGACTTGCAGAGGACAGAAGGTTCTCCCAGTCAATGAAGAGGCACAGCTTCCTCACTCAGCATCTCGCACACCCCCACAGCATCTCACGAGGCTGCCGTGGGAGGGACACACACCGGCAGCCGACCCACAGCCGGGCCGTGTGGGCAGCACCCTGAGAGGGGCTCCTTCCACGTGTCTCCACATCTCCCGGAGTGATAGAAACCCACAGCCTCCCTCCTTCCTTCCTTCCTTCCTTCCTCTGCAGGATATCCCTGCTCTGACCCTTCCCTCTCCCACTGTTTCTGCAACATCGTCTCTTGCTCCAGATAGAATCGTGGAATGGTTTGGATTGGAAGGAACCTTAAAGATCATCTGGTTCAAAACCCCCTTGTGTCTGGGGAGACACAATAAAGAGGCTCTTACACCTGCCAGGTTCAGCAGAAAGGAAGGAATAATGGCCTTTATTGTTTACATTATCTCATTCTTATACACGTCCCAACTCCACAAGGGATTGGAGAGCATGTCACTTCCTTCTCCATCCCACTGGAGAAGAAAGGTGCTCATCAAAGCTCTCATATCACAAAAGGAATGAAAAACAGAAAATACCTTTAAGTAAACACTGGCTATTATTTACATAAATCTATGTGAAAGAATCTGACTCCAAGGTTAAAAACAGAAGGCTTACAAAAACCAGGGCAACACCCCCTGACAAGACCAGGGAACCTTCCACTAGACCAGTTTGCTCAGAGCCCCATCCAACCTGGTCTTGAGCTCCCAATTTTTTCTTTCAGCCCATTCCTAAAGGTCCTTATCTGGAATAAGCTCTTAGGTAAAATATTTGTTTAAATAACTTTTGCAAGGGACATTGGCCACATTGCTTTGCAGTAAGACACATCACGCTGTGCCATGTTTATGACCCTAAAGCCTCTGGTTACTGCCCCTTTCCTGGTGCTTTGCCTTTATTGCACCACAGCTGCTGCTTTTAGCTCTCCTGTAAAAGCTTTTGAGTGGTCCCACTGGAAAATCTACAGCTTGATCTTGAGATCTTGAGAAAGGAGGAAAACACATCGCACTCTCCTCCTGGTTCGATGTCCAGCACGCTCCATGGCGCAGGCAGAAATCTTGAGGGAGAATTGTGTTAAACTTCTCAACAGGCTCCCTTAGTGCCCATTCTCTCCAAATGGCTGGTAAAAATCACTCTACATAAATATATTATTAGAGGAGAAGGGAATAACACAAGGCACAATATTTTAATTGAGGAAAACCAGGAATGGAGTCCTTCAGAACATGCCCTGGGCTGTGCCAGGTCTAAGTGAACGCACTCCCAGATCCAAACAGAAGGACTGAGGCAATCTCAGACAGATATCAAACGAAGCCTGATCTGTTGGGTAAGGATAGGGGGAGAAGAAGATACACCACGAGCTGCCATGAGATTTCTCCAGCGTGCTATTCTTTTTAAGTAGAAACATGTGGTGGAAGATTAAGCAGCATCTTTTTAATCTCCGATTGTCCAGCTCCCCCTGCTGTAATTACATATTGGACACAAATGGCAACAGATGTTCGGCGTCTAAGCTAAGAATTATATACTTACTCAATATCCCAGTGATTCAAAACACTGGCTGGGAGGCTGGAATTTAAATTTACATGGAGTGGCAAATGAAAGAGTTCCTAGAACACCACGAGGCACAGAGAATATTAATGCAAACTTGAGGATGCACCCTTAATGGAGAGAGACAAACAGACTGAATACCAGCTAGAGTGGTTTTAATTACAGCAATTTCCCCGTAAATTATTTTAACCCATCCTCATCCCTAAAAAGCTGAGCCTTCATTGTTATTTTTCACATAATGAAATCTCTACAATCCTATGTATGCAGCTAGATAGAAGGTTCTACCTAATCATTTCATCATCTGTTGAGTGGCCTGACTATTTTCTCCATATAAAACCTAATAAGAACAGATCTATCAGCCTGTATTTTATCTTGTTTATTTTCCAAGATACACACTTGTCCATTATCCAACTACATGAAAGCTTTTTGCCTGATTTGCTGAGGATTTTAAACAAGTGGCTATTACTTCCTTTCAGCAGTCTTGCCCTCCCTCGAAATATCACAGTGCTAGGAAAGAAGATGCTTTAAATTGGAGAGATGCTGTACCCAACACAGACATGAATCATCTTCCCTAAAATTTAAGGGTATCAAAACAAGAGAGAGGAAGCATTTTTAGGGGGGCTCAGGCATGTGAACTTCCAGAGATTGCATCTCACTCCAGTCAGTTTCTCATTTCCTTAATCAACAGAATTGCTCCATTTTCTCTCAAACATTCAACTCCTTCCACGCATATTTTGGGTGCCAGTTGAAAGCCCATAATCTGATTCCTCCCACTGCAATGGCTCAGGCAGGAGTGCAGATTTGAGGGTTCTGAGCACTCCGAGGTGCAGATGCACACCAAGAACACGTGTCTGAGTGTGACATAAATCCCTTTACTCACATGCACATCGCAACTGAGAGCAGACACTTGTTTACCAAAACATTTTCTGACAGAAAACTGAAAACACTCTCAAGTCTGTTAGTTTCACTGACCATTATGAAAACGTTGAGTTTCAAAAGTGCATTTTATTACGTATGATTTCATTTTTCTTGCAAGATCACAGGCTGGGGATGCAAACCAATGTGCTGTTTGCTGCCAGATGGCGTGTTGGAAGGGTACAAACTTATTTCACACGGAGTGCTATGTGCCATGAGAATGCTGTTCTGATGCTTCTAAAGAGTTGTGCTTCTTTCAATGGTTTAAATCCTCAGTATTCTTTCAGTAAGCTCATAAGCTCTTCCCATTTTAGCTAAAGCCTTGTGAAGTTAATAGATAAATACCAGAGAACCTTTGGCGAAATTTTTATGGATAACTAATCTGCCCCCTGCCCCTTAAATTTTCTAGATGCAGAGCTCCAAAGGGTCAGCAGGGCAGCTGATCCAGGCACTGGGCTGATGTGCACAGGACCAGAAAAAAAACCACCATTGCCGGGTATTAAAGCAGCTGAGAAAGCGATGAATTGACCAAAATGCATAATTCTAATTAAGGAAATAACCTCCATGTGCCTTCAGCCCGCACTGGGCCCTCCTCAAAGAGACAGGACACAACCCAGAGCATGTGTTCCACCAGTTTGTAGCCCTGATTTTTCCTGGGAAAGAGCTGATAATATCCTTAACAGCATCAGGGTCTCCAGAAAGACCACCTATGTATTTCACCTGGACTATCAGAACGAAGATAAGTCTTCAAAACCCTTTGGGAGGCACATTCCATGGGGAAGGTCGACATCCACAGCCATCCAACAGCCAGGCAAAATAGGTTTAATTTGCACCAGCAGCCTGTGTGCAGCAATCCTGCATGGCCGCCCTGCGCATTTCCATTTTCGACATACTTGCTTTGGGGAAGGAGCTGGAAAAACCTCTCTCGCTCTTTCCCTCAGCAAAGCAAGGCGCGCAGTCTGCACCCGCTGCTAAAAATTGTATCGGTATCAATCTCCTCAGCATCACAAACACACCCACATGCGTCTGAATCCCGAAACGCTTATTTCGCAAAGAATGTGCCAAAAGATTTACTGACTCTTTAGAACTGTTTAATGATGTTGTGGGGATCAAAGGAGCAAGTATTTTCATGACAAAAGGAATTTGTTCTCCAGGCTCTACAGCACAGACAGTGATTAGTGAGTCATACATAAGAAGTGTCTCGCTTTTCTCTTTTAAAGAGCTGTTGTAGCATTTACCTAAACATTACAGTGCTGAATCAGTACTTTCGCAAGTCTTCCCGGTGGCTGCCTGAACCGCTCACCTTTACCTGGTAATATCCCGGTGATGGTTCCTCGCCTGAAAAATGTGTTCAGCTCTGTGTTAGCAGATATTAAGGATGCGTCCAGGATTTCCTGGGGGCTTGGAAAGCAACCACTGCATCTAAAGGAGATTTTGAAATATCAGTTCTGAATGTATTTTTATTCACAAATCAAAAAAAAAAAAAAATTAGGAAGTGTCTCATAGTGAAGCTCAGCTAACCCAAAGAAACACTTTAATTCTATTACTTAATCTTAAGGAAAAAACTAAAAACTACCCAGAGCTGAAACATCCACTTTCAGTGTGATACAACCCCCATACATCTCCTGACTTCTTCCTGTTTAAGACCTACTTCTCTCTCCTTCAAGAGTACAGCTCCCATTTTGCTGCCTTCCTGCCTGAAAAACGCTGTTTTCCTCTCCTCAGTAATTGCAGATGATGATGATGAGATGATGATGATGATGATGATGATGATGATGATGATGATGATGATGATGATGGTGATTCTTCCTCCACCTTCCCTGCTCTCCCTGCCCCTTTCCCTGGACAGTGCCCCTGCAGTTCACTGCCTCTGCAGCTCTGTCACACTCATGGCACCCAAATGATTCACCCCAGGGTGGTGCTGGTTTGCTCCTGGAAACTGGGAGACTGCAAGGGAGGAGAACAGGATTTCGTTTTTTAAAGTGGCCGGAATAAATGGTTGTTTTCTGGATGTTGTGGATGCAATTTGACACCCAGAAACTTTTAAGGGAATTAGGTTTCTTTTCGTCCCGTCTTGTCTCTTCCTTCTTGCTCAGCAAGGAAAGGAAAGGTTGAAGGGCTGAAAATGGAAAGATTTGCAGAAAAGACTTGCCCGTAATTTCAGTTCTAGAAAAAACCTACAGCTCCTTGAAGGAAATTAAAAACAGCAGGAAAACAAGCTGTTTTCTCACAAAAATCATTTTATGAAGAAAAAAAAAATTATTGTCTAAGCCTGGATCACTTATTTTTGATCTGCTATGACTTCTATTCCTCTTTTTATAGGTCTGCCACCAAAGATTCATCCTTTCATTAGCAATTCTCTTCATTCCCTTCAGGTGGTTCATTAGCAATCTCCCTACATTTTCGTTGGTTTTCCTCAGTGTGTCCCACCAGGGGGGACATTCAGGTATCAGATGTGACACTGTAGTGGCCCCAGTGGGTGACATGTCCTCTTCTGCTTCGTGTGGCTTAATTCCCTCGTGCACGACAACCCCTGACACGACTTGTGAAAAAGCAGCTGAGTAAAAGACTTCTCTGCTTTCTTTGGAGCTTGTTGTTCTTGAAGCTCCTGCTCTGTGAAACGGGGAAATTCAATTCACCCCAAGGCGTGGTCCCAGCCCTGCCACCGTCCTCACTTTTCTGTCCTGCCACTGAGCCCAGATGGCTTCAGCGCAGGTGTCGATGCTCACCTGTGCACCAGCTGCCAGATATTATTTTAAGAACAGACCCTCCATTACCAGGAACTCCAAAAAACACTTAAGAGTCCAAGATTGCAGAAAAAAAAAACGCACTGTTCAAAAGAAACCCTCACTGGAGCGAGAGCGTTTTGCATGATTCATGGGCAGCACGGTACCTGAAATATTTCTGTGGTGCCTTTGCCTCAAAGAGCAGTGTTGGGATTGCAAGAGAACATGCCAAAGCACTCACAGTATTTCTGCAGAGCTCCTTGAATAGATGCTGCTAAATGTATCTGAAGGAAAAAAATTTGAAAGCTGTGCTGAACTCCTGTGTCAAATACGGCCAAAAACTTGACATTTTCCCTTGTCTGGTTGCTTAGTGCTTGGAGGGGAGGAAACATAGTCAGTTATGCTGCCACACTAATAAGTTAACATCCTAACAAAGTATATCTCAAAGATGATAACTCGGGATCCCTAGCCAAATAAGCATTTCCTCAAAATTAGGAATTTTTGGATGAAAACTCCAGACTTGGGCAGAGCAGAGAGGAAAGACTGCAATACCAGGATTCAGATTAGCTTGGAAGCCTGGCACAGGAAGCAGATTGCTCTGCTGGAGCTGATGCTTGGCTTTTTGAGCAAACAAACCAGTCCTTCTGTGTAAAGGTGCACACAGCTAAGGCAAGGATGGCTTGCAGGATCCCACGTGCCTTCAGCTGAAAAACAGGGAGATTCTTCCGAGATGGCTTCAAGGTGTGTGACAAAACCAGCTTGCTCTTGATACTCCCTGATTCCAGACAAGAATTTCAGAGCCAGTCAATAAAATTCATGTTCCTGGATCCATGTCTAAGCTCCTAAGTAGAAATGCTCCGAGAGGCGCAGAGCACCTGCAAATCTGATTTACGCTCACAGCAGCTGCACGAATTCTGCACCTTTGAAACTCCAAGTCATCTGACATCACCAGCTTTTGACAAGAATGAAGCATTTAATACCTCAAAAGCTGTATTTTTTGTTACCTTGACTAATATTTGAGGGCTGCACCTTCCCCTCTGCTGAGGCAACTCACGCAGACCTCACGTGGTTCATCACCTCCGAGCTGTCAGCATCCCTCTGCCGAGGCGTTGACACTGGAGCAGATGGCATTCCCGGGGTGATCTCGCTAATAATCACAAGTCCTGCCCCCTGCCTCCTTTTTTCATTGCTCCTCAGCAATGCCTCTGCACCACAGCTCACGCCTGATTGATTACCTGCTCCTGCCTCTGCCTCCTTTCCAGAGCCGCTGCCTTGGGAATGCACGGCCCCATCCTAGGGGTGAGAACTCCTGCCTTTGTCCCTGGATGTGTGCCCTGGCACGTCACAGCAGTAAAATGCGTGTTGTTCAGATAAATGCAGCTCCTCGAGGGATCGAGGCGAGGCTGTGTCAGTAACCAGTTCTCTTTGCTGTTTATTCATGTCTGTGTCCTCACCTGGGATTTATTGCTATTAGCTCTGAAGATGCATAACAGACTGAATGTTATAAATGCTTATTATAGTATTGGCTTTTCACAAATAATTACGTGAATGTTGTATAATGTTAAAGTAGCTTTGCTATAAAGATATAGGGTTTTTCTTTTTGTAGCAATAACTAATGCCTTTATTTCTGTGGTACAATAGCTGCTGTAGTTATGCTTGTGGTAACTGAACTGTCTGCTTGGTTGGATAACACCCAGTGAAGGTGAGATGCAGACCCCTGCTGCTGACCTGCAGCTCTCAGCAAAAACCTCTGTGAACATCACGGACCAAGGCCCAAGCTGGAGGTGATAATCAAAACTGACCAAAACCATAGCCAAGAAATGGACAGGCTCTAAAAAGGCAGACCCCAGGAGGGGCCATGCTAAACAGTTCCTAGAAAATGTAAACTAGTTTGGGGCAAAGGTTTAAATATGTATAATTGTTTATGAATATGCATTAACAGTAAAGGTATGTAAAGGGTGTCTCTGAAATAGCAGGGGTGCTGTTGGCTGGAGCCAAGGGTACCCAGCGCTGTAACTTTTGCTTTATTGTTCCTGTCCCTTATTGTCCTTTTATTAAACTTTTAAATTCTCACAGGAGAGTGAACCTCGTTTTTCACATGAACCAAGAGCAGATTCCTGGAGAAGCCTCATGTTAATGCCCTTATGGCCCATATCACTCCCGTGTTCCAAAAACGAGGACAATTTTAACCAACCTTTGTGTGTTTGCTGCCTTTGTACTGGTTTTTCTTTTATCAAAGGGGCCCACAGGACCTTTCAGATCCCTCTCAGAAATCAGAGTAAATCACATTAACAGCAACTTCTTGCTTTATTAAAAACTATGAAGTTGGAGAATGCTTATTCTAGCTGGAGGGAATGTTGGATGAGACAGCATTACACAACCACATTTTAATTTTTGCCTCACTCAAGGTGAGGCAAAAGGTTTTCTGGGAATCTTCCTGGAATTCATATCAAATGAGCCAGTTTAAAGTTTCTAGGGTTAAACCTATTAAAGTTTCTAAAAATTAGCATATCATTAGCTTCTTCCAGTACTTTGCAACTTTGTTGCTCAGAGTCTGCAGTGAATGTTATCGGAAGTCTCAGGCAGTTCTTGTTTTGCCAACAAAGGAAAAAAGACTCACATGCTTTTTTCAGCTGTTTCCTTCTGTTATCATTAATTTGTCCTTTTTTGGTTTTTTTCCACCTGAGCAGGTGATGAAAAGTTGTCCTCCTTAAATCCCTTCTCCACCAATCGTTTTTTCCTTCTCTGACTTCTCCTTGAGTCTGCACTCTTTCCACTCTGGGTTTTATTTACCCAGATGTTTTAGGGTTGGGTTTAGGTTTCCACCCCTCTGATAATTCTTTTGCCATGAGGAACTTGATGAGATCCAAAGCCCTCCTGTCTCATCCTCTGGGTTCTGACACTGGCCAGCATCATCTGCTCCAGAGGCAGAGATTGGCCATTCTGCTGCCCAAGTAGTCTCTTTCTGATTTCTGATGCTGAAGGATAGTTTTAAACTCCATCTTTTCTCCTTTCTTCTTTTCCGGAATCATATTTTTAAAGCAACACAACTGGAGGCAAGATAATGACAGTAAAATCCAATCACCTGCTTTTCACAGGGATCAACTGTGAATCTTCCGAGCCAAGACTTTGGCAGAGAAATTGGCAGTTTCCATAATGGAACTGTGAATCAAAACACACAGCGAGGGATTATTATTGAGCTACCATCCAATAAACTGGAAATGTATTTTTGAACTATTGCTTTTAGCCCATATTACTCCACATTCACTACAGTTAAGCACACAGCACTCCTTGGTTGCAGGAGAGGACTCGTTATTGCTGTGTGAACTTCCAGCAGTTACTGCAGCACTTAACCTGTGCAACTCTTAAACTTGCTCAATATTTTTAAATTAAATGAATACAATCAAAACGAATAAGATGTCTTATATAGATAGTGCAGTATGCAGAATGGGTATCACACATTAATGATACACAGCAGTAGCAGGTCATGCCCCTGAAAGGATTCCTGTGCATTCGTGTCAGCCTCTGTGACAGATGGAAGGGCTGCACATACCAAACTCTGGACATCTCTAATTAATCCTGACCTAAGATGTGACGCCAAATTAATTGTTGTAAATGCACTAGAAAAAAACATAGCACATTGTTAACATGCACAAAAAATTAAAGTGAATTTGAGTATCTTTCTTCATGCAGGAAGGGAACACACCACCTCAGACCCCGAGAAATCGTGATGACCTGGGAGAAGAACAGGCCACAGAGCTGAACTGGTGCCACTGGGCCATGGCCACAGGCTCCCTCTTTGATAGAGACTGGGGAACCCAGCATCAAGAGCAGTTTTCAGCTTGGCCTGGTCAGCCTGGGGGTTTTCCATCATGCCTCAAGTCTAGGAGGAAGGGAGGAAAGGCTGGGAGAATTGGGATTGCTCAGCCTGGAGAAGAGCAGCTTTGGGGTGACCTCACTGTGGCCTTGCAGGGCCTGAAGGGACCCTGTGAGAAAGATGGAGAGAGACTTTTTACAAGGGCCTGGAGTGACAGATCAAGGGGGAACGGCTTCAGACCAAGAGAGTAGGTTTAGATGGGATATTAGGAAAAAATTCTTGATTGTGAGGGTGGTGAGGCCCTGGCACAGGTTGCCCAGAGAAGCTGTGGCTGCCCCTGGATCCCTGGAAGTGTCCAAGATAAGCTGAATGGAGCTCTGCTTAACTTGGCCTAGTGGGAGGTGTCCCTGCCCATGGCAGGGGGTGGCACTGGATGATCTTTTGGGTCCGTTCCAACCCAAATCATTCTTGGATTCTTTGATTCCATAACACTACCTTAACTCACTTGTTTTTCCAAAACGATTTCCAGCCTCAAAGTTTGCAGGGAAGAGCCAAACAAATGTGCTGTGAATAACTCAGAAGCTAGAAGGCAAATGTGAAAGATTTCTAACTTATTTTCCAAAGCCTTACGCATTACTCTTCGATGCCTATTTTAGCCTGACTCATCTTGACTAAAAGCTTGGCAATAGCAAAGGTTGACAGTAACTCTAAACAACATTTGGGTGAGAAATTAGAAGGCTGGCAGAGGTAACAGGGTTTGCTGAGAAAAAAACATGAGTCTCCCAGTTTATCTGCAAAGTCATGCACCTGGTGAAATCCCAGGCATGCTGGGTGGCGTGGCATGAACTGCAGGAGCACAGAGCAGGGAGGAGAAGCTGCTGGAGCAAATCCATGGGTCAGGCATCGCTCACCTGCCACAGCTCCAGGGACCACAGCAGGAAAATCTACAGTTCAGCACACAAGGAGTGACTGGAGTTATCATTTATTCCCTGCTCTGGTCCCAGTTCAAGAAAGCTGCTCAGTGCCTGCCCAGTTGTTAGCAGGATCAGAAGTAAAAGTGAATTTTTCAGTGGTCTGTATACAACACGTCCCAGGGAGCAACTTTTAAAGAAGGAAAAAAAAAAAGACTCAGAATTATATTTTGTTCTTGGTTATTAGAGTCTATTCTAAAGTATTTCCCTTCTACCATTCATATTTGACTAACTAGATATCTGTGATTTTAATGTGTTTTCTGGTTTTGCATCTTTTTTTAAGGACTCTTCGTGGCATGACTCTTACAGCAGGAAAACAGCAGAGCACTGGCACTGGAAATCCTCTCAGCACCAAGGTGACCTTTTATTTGCTGATGTCTTTTCCTGCAGCTGGGATAAACAACGGGAGGAACCATTCCTGTAATAACCTCCTAAAGAAAAACATAAACATCTGCAATTTCTCAGACAAATGTATGTGTAGTATGTCCCTAACATCTCCCTGCTACATCCCCAGGAATTCACTCACCTTTTCTGTCGCATTGATCTGCCCAAGCAGCAGGTCAGGAAAAAGCCTCGGCATTCCCCAAATTCAGGCTCCTCCAGGGCTGCCTCCCAGAGCCGGAGCAACCCCGATGCTAAAGTGAAAATAAGCCAGTGGCCAGAGAGTGACCCCAGAAGATGCACCAGAAATCAAACCATCCCAAGAGAACCACCCCAGGGGCAAAAATTTTATGAAGACAAACAAGAACAGAAAGCGTGTGAAACAGGGAGATCAATTAGCTGCTGTTTTTTTTTTTTTTCTTTTTGCCTGGTGGATTTGCTTTAGTTTTGCATTTGTAATTACTTAAATGCAGTGTTCTTCACAACAGACATAATTCACAGGCCTTTAATGCTGTGCCTTTCAAAACAAACATGAGTCACAGCCCCTAGGTGAACTTCCTGGGCTGGCAGTGAATATCATTATTGTGTGATAGAGTGCAGCAAGCTGTTTGCCAGATTACTCAGTCTCCTAAAGCTAGCAAAATGCATTGCCATTTATTTATTATGCTCATGATAATTACAATTATCATCACTGCAGTGCCAATCTGTTTGCTGCAGAATGAAGGCCTCTTCATGATGTCTCCAAGGATTCAGTGTCAGGCCTGAGTAGTTAACCAAATTATGGGGCCTTGCAGGGTTATTTTTTTCTGCAAAATGAGGGCTTTAAGAGGTATCAAGCAGCACTCTCCTGCTTGTTTAACAACAACGTGCAGGAAACCTCTGCCACAAACCCCCCCTTCTGTACAAAGGACTGTTCTGGTCCTTGCTTTGGGCACTGTCTTCCAAGAAAATATCCAAGCACGAGTTCCAGCTCAGTATCAAGTACACTGAATATAAAAATGAATCTGTATTTCCAGTGCCCCACAAATGTGTCTTTTCCTGCATCTATTAGGATCCATAGGAATTACATAATGTCTGAGTACGGGTACAAAGTAAACACGAACCTGCCTCTGCCTTTATTTCTAGCCCGTTCCCCAGAACTTGGCACCCAGAAGGAGGAGTCAGAACATGCAGAGACATTAGGCCAGAGAGAGTAGCAAAACCCAGATTGTGAGCAGAGGGGGTGGAAACACAGAGTGTAGGCAGGTGAGAAATGTGAGATCATTTATCCAACCCTGCAGCAGTCTAAAAGAATACTCAGCTTCATATGGTGCTTTAAATCTTCAAAATCCCCAACCAGCATTAGTCGAACTAATGAAATTAGTCATCTAAGGTCGTATTCTTTTTATTTTCATTTTAAAAGGGTTTTTGTGGGAGGATTTAGATAAGTTGCACTGATTTAAAGCCCCGCAAATGAGTTCTCTTAAGTTGCCTTGCGTTTCCCTTCACTGACAGAGGCTCTGCAGGCTACCTGAACACTGGTTCCTTGAAGGCCCCTGACGTGATCAGGCGCTGTGTTTCCTGGTAACACATGTTCCAGTGTTAGCTGACATTTCTCAGACAAGACAGCACCAGATCTCTGGGATTCACTTCAGCTAATTGGGTTTAGAGAGCTGTCTTGTCACCGCACCCTCACTGCACTGATGTGGAAATATGTTCAGCACAAATGCACTAATCTCTTTCATTTTCATATACAATGAGATGCTGAATTGCAGCACTTAATACAAACCACTCTGCTCACCCCCGTGGGAGCTGCAGACGATCATCATTAGCGTAAAACCACAGTGATCATCTCACCACACTGAGCCCTGGAACTTCAAATATGGCGCTAAAACCAAAACACAGACTGAAGTCAGCTCTTGGGTTGATTCAGTGTTGTTATTAATCACAGCATCATAGAATACGCTGAGTTGGAAGGGCCCCACAAGGATCATCCCCAACAATCCCACCCTGTGCCTGAGAGCGTTGTCCAAACACTGCTGGAGCTCTGCCAGGCTGGTGCTGTGACCATTCCCTGGGGAGCTGTTCCAGTGCCCAAACACCCTCTGGGGGAAGAATCTTTTCCTAATATCCAACCTAAACCTGCCCTGACACAGCTCCAGCCATTCCCTCAGGTCCTGACCCTGGAGACAGAGAGATCAGTGCCTGTTAATTATGAGCCACTAAGTGGAACAAAGAGGACATTCGGCACACAGAGCACTAGCAGAGGTCTATCTCTGCAGAACAGCAGAATAAACCACAGGTCACCCTTCTTCTAATCACACCCAGGAACTTTGGGAGAGGCGTTTGTTCTGATTTTGCAGTGAGAGGGAATGCGAGGGGAGAAAAGCGAGTCCTGAACGTTCACCTTGTCAAAGCTCCCAAAATGATGAATGATAAAGGTTCTCAGTGAGTGACCCTTGTTGCACGGCAGCAATTTAGGCAAAAATTACCAGGAGCTGAAACTGTTTATCCTTCATTCTGCTGCCGTGCATAATGGATCAATTAAGATATGTCATGAGCTGCTCATTGATGTCAGACCTAAGTCAGAGGAACCCGATGGATGGGAACTAAATCAGATTGCCAAGGACAAGTATAAAAGGAAAACATAAGCGCATAAGGATAAAGGAGAAAGCCATAATCAGGAGACACAGGGGTGAACAAGAAACATTCCATAAATACACTAATAGAGAGTGAGAAAAGCTTTGTTCACCACAAACAAGGAGAGTGTTACTCTGCTATTTAACAGGCAGGGAAAGTGACTGTCAGGTGATGCCAAGAAGACTACAATGCTAAATGCCCTTTTTGCACCAAGTCTTCCCTAGAAAAATGGGAACTACAAAGGTTTTTACTTCAAGTCAGTTAATTTTAAATTATGAAAGGTAACAAGCGGTCTTTTGAATTTAGGAGAGACAGACAAGAAATATGGAGAGAGGCTATATATAAGGGCCTGGAATGACAGGACAAGGGGAACAGCTTCAAGCTGAAAAAGAGGAAGGTTGGATTAGATATTAGGAAAAAATTTTTCCCTGTGAGGGTAGGGAAGTCCTGGCACAGGTTGCCCAGAGAAGCTGTGGCTGTCCCATCCCTGGAAATGTCCAAGGCCAGGTTGGATGGGGCTCAGAGCAACCTGGGAAAGTGGAAGGTGTCCTTGCCCATGGCAGAGGGTGGAATGGGATGATCTTTAAGTTCTCTTCTAACCCAAACCATTCTGTGATTCTGTGTCCTCTGCTTTGACTTTAATAAGAATTTTTATACAATCTGATCTAACATTTGCACAAGCAAGTTGCAAAATCCAGTCTAGGAGGAACTATCTACATAAATATAATCTAGATTCAGTCCAGTTCAGTGTTTTCATTCATAGCTACGACCGTGGAATAAAGCTGGAAGAAACTAGAGGCACACGGGAATAGAACGCAAAATTATGCTTGCAATCTAGCAAAATAGGGGGGGAAATGAAGTTCAAGAAATGCAACTGCAATATCCTACGCTCAACCAACAGTGCAAATACCGGATGTGGAGAAGCAGGTTAGGTAACAGCTCTGCAAAGCTGGGTGTAGGTGTTACAGTCAATGACAAAACCGAGCATGAGTCAGCAGTGTCACACTGTTGTGAAAATGGCAAGTGCCACACTGAGATACAGAAACAAAAATAAGGTTTCTGAGACGTGAATCAATCTTTCTGTTCTGCCCAGCACTGGCAAGAACACAGCTGGGCTGGGCACTGCACGCCAGGAAAGTGTGGAGTAAAAGAAAATAGTCCAAAGGGAAGGAAACATTGGAAGGACTGGGATATGCAGCTGAAAACAGGAAAATGCACCAGGTAGCCATCTTCAAATAGAAAGCTGTCATATAAAGGAAGGGAATAACCTGTTCTTTGTGGAAATAGTAGCTAGGAGAGAAGGCTTAATTCACAGCAAGAAAGATTAAAACATTAGGAGAAACATTTGACTGGAAAGCCTGGTGAAGGAGGGCAGCAGAATTCCTGCTGGGGCTGTCTCTCCATCACTGGAGGTCCAAGAGAATGTTAGAGAAACGTGCCAGAAATCATCAAGGTCTGCTTGATGCTCTTCAGGGGAATGGACCAGCTGAGCTCTGGAGTTCCCTCTGTGTCCTACACTTAACACTTTTGTCATTTATGAGCTGACCACAGCAAATGAACCCTCATCTTAATGAGTGACCTTGCTCCAGCCACGCTGCCTATTGCCCATCACTCCACACCTCACGATCAAAGTGTTCTCTGAACTCAAACAAGTTCTGCAATCCAGGTCTTTCCTCTAAATAAGCAACGCCGTTGGTTTTTAATTCTGAGACTTTTTTCAATGACTTCTCCTTTCATTGTTGGCAAAATTCTATCTTGTGTTTAGCCAATCTTGTTTCAGGAGATTATACATGTCTTAATAACTAGTCCTATTTAAAAGGCAGTCTAAACAGATGCAATATTTTACTAGCACTTTCTGTTCCTTTCAGAACTAGTACTTTCTGTTCTTTTCACAGACACAACAAAGTTTAAAATTTACTACTAAATAACATTATTAGCCAAAAAAAAGCCCAGCCAAATAAATGCTGTTTCACTTCATTCCAAGTGGATTTATCTGTGAGTAACCCATACCAATCAAACCAGAAAACCAAATTACTTCACATCATGTGCAAGTTCTCTCACAATGCTGACCTTCCTGTTCCTGTGGGAGAAGTATGGACTGGATTCCTACAATCAGCTCAGTGCCTTCCACCAGGCACCCTCAAATAACTGATAAAAACCAGATGCTATTCTCATTTCACCAGTGGTAAAATATCAGCAGCCCAGCCTTCATCAAAGATTGAAGCAATTTCTCAAGGTCAAAGAGGAAAGCAGTGCCCAGGTCAGGAATTTTGCCCTTGAGCCCCAACTTTCTGTCTGGGTCTGGCTCTAACCCCGTTGGTTTGCGTTGCCATATTTTTCTGGACAAGGAGATGCCAAATGCCCAGCTTTAGACCAAGGTCCCTTTTGTCCACAACTACGGGATCACAATAACCACCCTCACAGCTATTTTTTCCAGAATAAATTGTACAGTGTTAACCATTGATGCTTTATTGTCATTGATTTAGTAGCTGTCACAGAGTTAGAGGAGGAGATAGATTGCTGTTATTTTAGCCTATAAAAGGTCTTACGCCGCTGTCAGCAAACACTTTATTCCTTAAAATAAATAAGTAATCTGAAAGAAAATAAACAAGTTGGAGAAATATTTTAGACAAAAAACCAAAAACAAAACAACGACCAAAAAAACCACATTTCTTCTTTCTTATTTTACATTTTCTTTTTCATTTTGTAACTGCTGCATTGGCTATTTCTTTCTGGATAACAGAGCTGTGTTTCAGTGCTTTATAGGAACCTGGAGGGCAAGTGAGGACATTCTTCACACCCCACTGGGAATACTTGTACTGGGCATCACTGGCAGGATTTGGGTAGCAGAGGACTGCAGAGGTGACCTGTGTGGGAGGAGGCCATGAACTGCCCTGAGCTGATCACAGCCACATCCAGACAGCTCTGAAACATGAAAACAACCTAAATCTCAAAATTTCAACCAGCCAGAGGAGCACTTGGCTCCTCTGCTCAGACATATTTAAGAAATGGGGGCAAGCACTGAGGGCAGGAGACAAAGGAGATAAAGCATTCTTTTGGATGCCAAAAAAACTGTGAAGAGGCAGGAAAAACAGGGATTTTGAGGAATGGAAGGGGCACGTGGAAGATGCTCCTGAGAACAGGGCTGGAGACACACTCCTGGAAGGCAAGAAGTGCCAAAAGAAGTTTCCCTCTGCCCATCACCTGCCCAAAGGAGCCAGTGGGGACTCGCTGTGGCACACAGGGACAAGGGATGGGGAGAGGGGCGAGAAGGAGGAGAGGTGCTAGACCAAAGCTTATCCTGAGAAAGGGGAGGAAAAGTGTTTCCCTAAGTACTTAATCATTTCTCTCCCCATCTTTTCTCAGTGTCTGAATCACTAGTTAGTGGGTTATATTAAACAACAATAAATCAAGTGAAATTCCTTGAGTAGAGACATTTTGCTTGTGATACTTTGTGTTTCCTCATTATTCTGAAAAAAACTTCCGGATCCTTTCATCTAAACAAACCTGCCTTCTATTTCCTACTTCCAAACCCAGGTTACAAATTCAGCCCTGCTGAATCTGCTACACCACAGGCCAGTTTTGGCCACTGATGTCAGAAGGACCCTTGAGATAAAGTCGAGCAGCAGCAAGCAATGCCCCTGTGCTGCAACTTAGTTTTTCTAAAACTAAGTTTTCAAACTGTGTTCAAAATGACAACAGGCGTTTACCTTCCTGTTCCTGCACCTCCAGTGAATAGGAAAACTCAGGAGCACCAGAATCTGCACAGGAATGTCTGCACAGCACAAGCAGAGTAGGAGAGTGCTATCAGTGCTTCCACGAGGCACCAACAGCACTTAGCAAAAATCTATGGACTTGGCCAGCTCACTTCAGTCATCTAATTGATGAGGCTATGTTTCATATATGCTCTAGATTGACTTAATTAGTGTTAATTAACATAACTTTATGTATTATGAGAGACAGCAGATACCCATAAAGATTTTTATATTGAGCCGTATGGCAGCCAGCAATGCACCAGCCAAAAAAATATAATGAGGCATATAAAAAAAGCCTCCTGCACAACACTTCTTGGTAATTTTGAAAAATGAATGTCAGAGTTTGCACAATACAGGAGATGCCATCCTGCTCCTGCCTTACCCAGTCTGGCTATGGAAGCTGGATCAAGCTCTGGTTGGGATTATGGAAGATGGAGACTCCAAGGCTGATCTGGAGGGAGTCAGTCCACGCCTCTGGGTTTTATCCTTCCCCACAAAGCAGAGTAGATGGAAGTGTTTCCTTTAATAGACTCCACTTGGAAGATACACCCCAAACTCTTCCCTAGGATCAGGAGACGGGCAGTTGTCTCTTTGATCTTTTTTTTTTGTGAAGTCTGAAAGGTTTTGCACCATTTGCTGTTTGCAAATGTGGTTTAAGATGGACCTGCCTGGTTTTTTCCAACCCCACCTTGCTACAACAAAGGGAGCTTGGTGTGAAGGAGGTGAAGAATCTCCACCTCTAACCATGACCTGTCACAGGGAGGAGCCTGGAGCTGTGGGAAAAGCCTGAGGCTGCAGAACAGCAACCACGTTCTCCTAGAAAGAGTGAAAAACGAACGGCAAGGAGAGCAGTAAAGTTCTCCTGTGTCCCACCTGGAAACGTCCGCCCACCAAGCCCAGGCACAGCCAGCAGGAATCTCGTCCCATGCAGAAAACAACCCAGGCCTGTTACTTTTAGTAGCACCTTTCTTCAATTGCACTTCTGTCACCCACACAGGCAGAATTCCGGAATCTTCAGGGACTCAGTTTGCCAAGGACGGGACACGGTGGCTGAAAGACAAACAGAAAAATCAAAGAAACGAACAAAGAAGCAAGTGATTCCACAAGATGACTTCCTTCTTCCTTCTCCCAGTACAGTTCCAGTGTGGAATGAATGCTTTTTACGGAGCTCTATCTCCATTTTCAGATCAAGGCCCATCTCAGAGATGAGGCAGGGTGAAGAGAAGCTGGAATAATACAGGAACAAACTGGAAAATGTGAGCATTGCAAGGCCAAAAGGTTCCAATTAACTGTCCCTACAGCTCCCGAGACAAAAATTCAGGTGGGTGCTGGAGAGATGAAGCACGAGGTTGTTGGGGCCTCACGTTTTGGCCAGAGGAACGTATAATGAAAAACAGTGAAGGCAGAAACCCCACGATGCCCATAAACAAACGCAGCCTCCTGCCTGCCACGTGCCCTAACTACTGCACATCCCAGCACTCCAGACTCAGCCCCGAGTTCGAAATCAGAGACTCAACCTTGCCATGATTTTGGCATCCTGGGTGCGTGCCAGCACCACCAGGGTCAAAACTGTTCCTTACAGACCCCACAGTCCTGCACCTGAAGAGGTGAATGTGCTTTACAAGAGTGCCACGACGAATGCATTCTGGCAGGAGAGCTTTGCAGAGCTGGAATTCGTTTTTTCTTCTGCTGGAGCCTCTTTTTATCTATATCATAGTGACACCCGGTGGCCGTGAGCGTGAACGGACCTCTGTGAGAGGGCTTGGCTGCTCCTGCTCTACTGCAGACAAAAATGCATCCTGAAGTGCCAGCATGTGAGCAGAAAGCGAAAGTTCTTTATAATTAGACTCTTTTTGACAACTTAAAAAGAATTAGGTGTATCTTCTTTAGAGAAGTCGACACAGGATTTTTATCTTTTTTTTTTTTTTGGTGATAAAATAGGCAGAGCTCAGAACTAAATGCACACAGGATGTGTGATTATTAGTCAAATAGAACTTTTCATGATGCTTTGTACTTATTTTTACGATGAATCAGTGCACAAAAGTTTTTCCACACAGAGGATGGTGCTCCCACTTTTTCAAAATCAAACTGGAAATAAAGAAAGGGAACATTCCAACCTTCTCAGCTTGCTCAGAGGTGCAAACAGAACTAAACTGCTTTTTTCCCATATATTATGCAAAATAAAACCACAAAAAAACTGTACAACATTTTATTTCCTGTGAGGGTGGGGAGGCCCTGGCACAGGTTGCCTCATCCCTGGAAGTGTCCAAGGCCAGGTTGGACAGGGCTTGGAGCAGCCTGGGATAGTGGAAGGTGTCCCTGCCCATGGTGGACTGGATGATCTTTGAGGTCCTTTCCAACCCAAACCATTCCATGATTCTGTGGTTCTGTTTATCTTCTAAAAGATAAAGCATTGAAGGCACAAGATGAGAGGAGTGTCTGAGCTCTTTATCAGCTGCACTGGTTATCTCATTTACATGACTTGGGATAGTGTTGTTCCATTAGAAAGATAATTCGTGGTCAGAAAGACCAGAACTTGGAGAAGTCAACATTGCAGGGAGAAGGGAAGTGCCTGAGTCCACAGAGCAAACTCCTGTGAAGCTGAATGCACTTGAGGTCGAGATCAGAGCTGTCCTCTCCTCCGTGCTCCTCAGCACAGTCACTGCTGGGGACTGGCAGCTCTTGTATTTAGGGTGTCTGACAGTGGGATTCCCATTTTCAGGATCACAGACACTTCACCATCTCAGACCACGACAAGAATATCAGATTCCTGCCTTGACCTGACATCAGGCCATACTCCTGCTGGTCTGGAGCTTTTACCAGTGAGAAATTCAGTGGTCCAGCCTTGTCCTCTGCTACAATCACCATTTTTCACAAGCTTCTGTATCAACACACTGACACCTCATTGGGCTTCAACAAAACCTTGCTTCACAAGCCACAGCATGTCACAAAATGCTGGAAAACGTTCCATTTCCAGGTAGGAAATCTTGCCTCACGCACACAGCATCGTGCTCATCAAACAAAGAGCTGCTGTAGGAAGTCTCAGGATTTGAATGAGAGGCTGAGGTGGGAGACCCAACCCATCAGCATGCAAGGAGCCTCCGTCTCCCACACCATTTGTCACCGAGAAGGCTTTAAAATGCAAAGCTCCTGGTAACCTTGCTCATTAGTCATCTCCCCGACCACAACAGCTCTCTCTCACATCTGATTCGCCCAGCAGTGCAAATATCTGTGGACTCTGCACGGCTGGTAACCTCTTGAAACTTTATCAGCACGCTTGGCACAAGCGTGGAGAAACTGTCACACTGAAGGACTCTCATAGATCACAGAGTTACCCCAGCCTAAGTTCAAGCCCAGCTCTCATCAGCTTTCAGCTGCCTTAGCTCTGCAATTTATGACTGTCCTCTCAAAGCAGGCCCCCTTGCTTTGAACGTGTTGTGATCTATGGAAGTGGTTAATTAATTTTTAATTTCTTTCTTTGGTGGAGAACGCTGTTGCATGTATTTTGTAAAACAGAGTTCCAGGCTGTTCTTTTAAAAATGTTGATAACATTATTCAAGGCCAAAGTAAGAGACGGCACTATCTCAAATTTAATTTATTTTTTAATGGTAATGGCTTTATGAGGGAGTGTTATGTCTTTATGTGCTGGCCCCACCCAGGACTCTCAACATCAGCCTTTCAGCTTTCAGAGGGACCTGTTGACATCTGGCCTGGCACAGCAGAGAATTTACAAAGAGAGCAAGCACAGGATCAGGACAGTCCTGAACTGACATCACCTCAATGAAAACCCCACTGGCTAAGGGTGCTGACCACCCTCTGCACAGCCCCAGGGGGATTAGAGGTCACACCAAAGCTCTGCTCTCATAATTTCACTTTTCCAGTAGCTGAAGCATCACAAAGTCCAGCCCTTATTTGTCCAGTTCCTGAGGGAACCTACCTGGACTTTCCACCTCGAAACTTCTTTTACTTCCATGAGAACGTAGCCAGCCCTGTATTTTAAATACCCTAAACATATTTTAGCTTCAATCTAGCTCCCCCACCCCCCCAAAAAAAGAAACATTTTTACTCATTTTTCTATTTTGTATTCCAGTAGAAACAAACTCTACCAAACTTTTCCCCCTGTGTGTGCAGGTATAAGAGTCTGCTGAACTTTTAGATATCCCCAAGTCCTTCCTGATAAGAAAACTGAGAGTTTAGACCAGCACATACAAAATTTAATGTTGTTTATAAAGTAATTCTGGCGTGTTACTGTGGAAATTGTTGAGATGTAAAAGACTGGAGTTGAATATATGCCCTGTCCTCTACAACTGGACTAAAAGAGCTCAAGAAATCTTGGACATTTCTCCACAGTATTAGTCCCAAGAAGTTACTCAGACTTGTTTTAAATGACTTAATGCTGCCATATCCCTTGAAGTCTTGCAGTGAAAGGCTTCCTTGTTATCTGCCCTTAACCTTCCTCTTCATTTCGTACTGTAATATCTAATTACACAATAATTCTCTTCCTGGTCTGATATTTATGCTGTTTAAAAAAAAAAACAGAACCAAACAGACTGAAATGGTTGTAGACAAGACAGATAATATAACACAAAGCAATGCATCTCTGATAAGAGGAGAAAAATTGTAACATGAAATTTCAGTTCCCATGACTTTAGAGATGAGATAAAAGCCACAAGAGAAAAATCAAGGCTGGATGAAGAATCCGTGCAAGGCTGACTGTGCAGAGATGAGACTCTGGCTATTTATGCTCTTTGGAATTCTGCCCTGCAGCCCAGACAGGAAACAGGAATTCCCACAGAGGAATCCTGCCTTTCTCCCTCTGCTTTTTCCCTGGGGACACCTCTCTCAGCGCCCAGAGCCACAGAAAATTCAGGTTGATGAGGTTTCTGGTCAATCCCACTCCTCAGGGCATGGCCATCTTCACAGTGAGATCCCATGGATCCAGCCCCATCCAAAAGAGATTGGGAAATCTCCCAGGATGCAGATATCACAAACATCCCCAGGCACCTGTTCCACTACTGAACCACTCTCCTGTGTGGGATATCCCTCCCCAGGTCCAGTGCAACCTTCACCAAAGAATCATGAGGTGAGTGATAAGGCTGCAGGTCGTTTGTCAATCAAGCAGCCACCCCAGGCTGCAAGGATGACATTCGTAGTCCAAAATAACTCGTTTGAAAAGTGGCCAACTTCAGCTTACTTTCTATTCTTCTGTGTCTCTCCAAGACAGGCTGGTGCAACTTGGGAAGTTCCACGCAAACCATCCAAAAATCAGCCCAACACTCCTCCCCAGACTTCTCTCGGAGTCCCTCAACAATCAACAGATGAAAATTCATTCACACTCTCCCTGATCCCATGATCATTCACCCAGTCCAATGGTGTCCAGGTATCCTTTGTGAAGAGAGGATAAGGAAAAGAATTTTGCCTCCCATGAAGGGCAGCAGTGAAATTTAACGCCGTGATTCTGTGTCTGGGAAGACACAATAAAGACACTTTTAGATTTGCCAGGTTCAGCAGAAAGGAAGGAATTGACCTTTATTGTTTACATTATTTTATTTTTATACACGTCCCAACTCCACAAGGGATTGGAGGACATGTCACTTCCTTCTTTCTTCTCAATCCCACTGGAGAAGAAAGGTGCTCATCAAAGTTGTCTTATTACAAAAGGAATGAAAAACAGAAAATACCGTTAAGTAAACACTGGCTATTATTTACATGAAACTGTGTGAAAGAATTTGACTCCAAGGTTAAAAACAAAAGGCTTACAAAAAACCAGGGCAACAGTGATTCCCCCTCCTGGTTGCCCGCAGCTCCAAGCAGCTCCCTGGATGACAACCCCTCGCTGACACAAATATTTTAAGCAAAACAGAAACTTAGAACACTTTGCCATCCGAAATGCTCCGTGCATCTATCACCAGAATAATAAATACTAGGCAGGGAGATAGCACTGACACTTGGCCTGAGGCTGGCACTGCCAAGCGATGTTTAAGAATGTCTCTTTGAATTCTGAAGCACTCTTATGCTCTTTCCTGTTCATGTGCCACCGCTTTGAAGTTCATAAACATTCCAGTGAATAGCTTTTTGATTCATGTGAATGCTTGAAAAATACCTATTCCCTGCAAAATGCCTGCACATAATTGAGTTTTTCAATGCAGCAGCACAAATATTTGCTATTTGGTATTCCACTGCCTAAAAATCTGCTCTCCAGTCCGTGAACAACTATGCAGCCACACAACCAGCAGTATATCAGAGAGGGCAAAAAGTCAAACGAGATGGTTTGCACATGTAAATTGACAATTGTTTATCTGTATTATCCACTGAACAGATTTGCAGAGTCCAGATACAGTTAATAAACAGGTCATGAATAGCAAAAAGTATTTTCAGAGTACTCAGTATTTTCACTTTTTGGGCCATTATTCCTTATTACCTTTTGCTTAAAGATATGAAAACTACCAGATATTTAAATGCAGGGTTTTTTTCATGTGCATGAGTGACAAAGAATAGTGAGAGCCTGCTGCATTTTCACCTTCAGATGAGATAGTCTGGCACTACAAATCATCACAGTGTTGTCTTGAAGCGAATACCCCAGCACATTAATTGCCTCACAGAGGATTTGCTGGACATTTATTAAGTCAGGGAACTTTTAATTATTAAAGAGATGGAAGTGTTTTTCAACCTTCAACACACTTACACAGACTTACATAGGCAAAAAGAGAAGAGTCGTGACTCGAGGTGCAGCATTTGTAACAACACTAAACTTCAGGTGTTCCCCAGGAAAAAATGAAACCCAGAACAAGCTCAACATTAGTTCTGTGACTGGAAGCACTCCCTGAGAGCTGAATTCTGCGTGCTGAACATCAGCTCTGCTCCCAGCTGTGTTTTTAGCATGGACACAAACCTTATTTTTTGATGCTATGGAAGGGAAGAAACAGCACGAGGCAACAGGAGACCTCACACAAGGCTCCCTTTCCACCAGGAAAAGCTAACACAATGGCCTTTTTTTGGCTTTTCTCCCACTCCCTGCTGAGGGAGGGTCCAGCGAGATGATGCTGGCACGTGGGACACGACAGAGAGCAGCGTGGTGGGTCTGGGGAGACACAATAAAGACGCTCTCGCACCTGCCAGGTGCAGCAGAAAGGAAGTAAAAAATGGATGGATTTATTTACATTATCTCATTCTTATACACGTCCCAACTCCACAAGGGATTGGAGAGCATGTCACTTCCTTCTCAATCCCACTGGAGAAGAAAGGTGCTCATCAAAGTTGTCATATCACAAAAGGAATGAAAAACAGAAAATTCCGTTAAGTAAACATTGGCTATTATTTACATGAACTGTGTGAAAGAATCTGACTCCAAGGTTAAAAACAAAAGGCTTACAAAAACCAGGGCAACAGCGTGGCTTGTAGATCCAGGTAACTGGAGCTTCCCCAAAACTGCCCCAGCTCCAGCCAGGCATTGGGTGGAAGTTTGCCAGGCTCTGAGCTCAGGAGGTTCATGGTCCAGTGCACCTCCCCAGCCACCCTCAGCTCCTGCAAGGACACGAGCCCTTCATCTCTGCTGCCTGCAGCAGGTCGCCCGCTACACAAAGCACTTGTGGTTTGACTTGTTTGTTATCAATTCACTGCCTTCCATTCTTGTAAGGAAACTTGTCGTTCTTTGAAGTGGGGAAGAGTTTCAGGGGACAAACAAGCAAACAAAAAAACCCCGGCTTGTTTCATAATCCTTTAATCTGAACTCTTTAGCAAGTTATACAAGCACTGTGTTTAAGGCTCTCGTGCAGAAGCGTGGGAGTTCTGGTCCACCTTCATCAAAGTCCTCTGATCCCTCAGACAATTTGATTTTCTCTTGTTTCAAATTAGAGCAGAGAGGGACTCTTTATCAGCAACTGTAGTGATAGGACAAGCAGCGATAGGTTCAAACTGAAAGAAGGGACATTTAACTTAGATATTAGGAAGAAATTCTTCCCTGCGAGGGTGGTGAGGCCCTGGCACAGGTTGCCCAGAGAAGCTGTGGATGCCCCATCCCTAGAAGTGTTCAAGGCCAGGTTGGACAGTGCTTGGAGCAACCTGGGAGAGTGGAACTACACAATCTTTGAGGTCCCTTCCAACCCAACCCATTCTAGGATTCTGTGGTTCTAATCCTGGCCCGGCCAACTCTCGTTTGGATCACTGCCTATGAGTAGAAGTAAAACAAAGGAGCGTGTCAGTCTCACACAGTTCTGCTGCCTTTGTCCTCATGGGAATACAAATACCCTAAACACAACAAAAGTCCTGAGTATGAAGACTACCCTGTCTCCCACCCTGTTACTTTTGTGCATCCCCCTCCAAAGCCCTCTGGGGATTTCATCGCATTGCACCTTAACAAACTGCAGGCAGCAGCTGAGCCACGGCCATTCCATCAGCATTCCTGTGTTCTGAAACCACATAAATCCTCAGGGAAAGGATTTAACAGGGGCGCACATTCTTTTGCGTTAGATGGAGTTGTAGAGCACGATTGTTTCATCAGAATGAAGGCTGCCTGAGTCGCTTTCAGTGACATTTTCAGACAGAACACGCTGTGCCTCAGCTAAGGCAGTTTTGAGTGCTAGACAGGGCCAATTTGCTGCAATGCAAAGGTATTATTTTCTCAATCACCACGGGCAGTTAGCGCTAAAAACCCTCTGAGCACATCCCAACAGTGCCTGCACAGACAGCGTGAACCTCAGCGTGCACCTCAGCAGAGGGCACAGAGATGGGCAAAGCAGAAAGTGGCAGCGTTGCCCAATGCTTATTTTTTTTCCTTAGTATTCAAATTCAAAGCCTTGTTCAATTCCTCTGTGTTTTGCCATGGAGATGGAGTCTGGGAAGGAGGACAGCAAACAGTGGGAGAGCAACTGGTTGCAAGTTCTACAGAAAAGCTCAGTCAGACCTGCAGGAGTGCTGAAAGTGCTGGCTGATGTGACAGCAAGGCCCCCGTCTGCCATCCATGCAAATTGATGACAATCAGGGAACTGACTACCAGGAAAAGGGGAGTAATTCACACGCTGAATGCCAGAGCTTGAATTCAGAGGAGTCCTGTGGAACAGGAGGATGGGGCCAGCAGAAACCTCCTGGCATTCAACAAGGAGAAGCCCAAATTTTTGGAGCGGAGAGAAAACAACTCCATGCATCAGGACAGATTGGGAGATGTGAAAAACGAGGTTCACTCTCCTGTGAGAATTTAAAAGTTTAATAAAAGGACAATAAGGGACAGAAACAATAAAGCAAAAGTTACAGCGCTGGGTACCCCTGGCTCCAGCCAAGAGCCCCTCTGCTATTTCAGAGACACCCTTTACATACCTTTACTGTTAATGCATATTCATAAACAATTATACATATTTAAACCTTTCCCCCAAACTAGTTTACATTTTCTAGNATGATGCAAAAGGGCTCAAAAGGATTTGGGGGCACGGTGGACACCAGGCTGAATGAGAGTGCTGTAACTCACCCTGTGCACGCAGCAAACTCCTCACCAGGTCACATCTGGAGGGCCAGGACAGCGTACCCAAGGAAGGGTGTGGGAGCTGTTACTCCTCACATCTGCTTCGGGTGGTTTTTAGCAGTTCTAAAGTCCTGTCCCAGAGCCAGAAAAGACGAGAGAGGCCTGCAGGTTC
>VYXC01007747.1:122829-140485 GCA_013397175.1 Platysteira castanea
ATTTTGGGGGTTCTGCCAGGGTCTGAGACCCCCACGCTGAGGTCTCCGACCTCCCAGGGCAGCCAGAGGCACGTCCTGGACTCCAACAGAAGGGACTCTGCCCCTCTGGTCAGCACGGGTGAGACCACACCTGGAACAGCCTGGGGACACCTGGGAACCCAGTTCAGCAGGAATCTGGCAGAAGAGGGACAGGCAGAGGGCTACCAGAGAGCTCACGGTGCACAAACACAGGACATGTGAGGAGAGGCTGAGAGGAGCTGGGCTTTGGGTTCACTGCAAGGAAAGGAATCTGGTCTCTGTACCCTCCAGAAGCCTTCTCCAACCAGATGTTTCCATGACTCTACGATACTGAAATGATTGTGTCTCTATGTATGCAGAGACATTCACGCAGGTATATTTCAGGGGAGCAAAATGCCAGGGAAAAGGAAAAGGAAAAAACAAAAAAAAAAGCCCTCAGCAGTCTACAAGTTAATATGGTAACAAGGTCCTCAGTATCATAGCTAAAATCCACATAAGGATTTTATGGCTTTTGAGTGTTTGAGAAAACAACGAGGAAAATAAGAACCCACGGCTGACACCACAGTGCCACACTGTGACTTCTGCCTTCAACACAAATATTCCTGTGCTACTGCTGGTAGGTGGGAAGCACATGAAAATCTCTTCTTCCCACCCCTTAAACTCAAGTCAGCCCACACAGACTACTGCCAATTTCTATAATTTATTGATAAAACACAGCCCAGGTGTGAGTTTGTGTCGCCCTGGTTTTTGCTAAGCCTTCTGTTTTTAACCTTGGAGTCAGATTCTTTCTCACAGATTCATGTAAATAATAGCCAATGTTTACTTAACGGTATTTTCTGTTTTTCATTCCTTTTGTGATATGACAACTTTGATGAGCACCTTTCTTCTCCAGTGGGATTGAGAAGGAAGTGACATGCTCTCCAATCCCTTGTGGAGTTGGGACGTGTATAAGAATGAGATAATGTAAATAAATCCATTCCATTTCCTCCTTTCTGCTGAACCTGGCAGGTGTAAGAGCCTCTTTATTGTGTCTCCCTGGACACAAGTTTGCATGAACACTTTTTCACAGCATGGAAGAAAATATGCTGCAGAGGGTTTTCTTCTGGAGAACAATTCTTGCCAGAGCTATTTTGGGACAACACTGCACCCTGCAGTGCAGGAGACAGAACAAGGTCCAGATGTTGAGTCCAGCATCCAGACCAGTTTCATCCACCTGCATCCATCTCGAAGTTGCAGATTTGTCTCCACTTTTCCAGGAGACCACTGAGCAGATGTTCCCCAGACCACCAAGTCTGCCTTGCTCAGCACAGCACCACCTGCACGTCCTGGCTGAGGCCCAAAGGCAGTGCTGTGCAGTCTGACACTCCAGAGAACCCCCCCAAGCTGACAGAACCACTCCTGCACCTCAGCACACCCCTGGGGTGCCAAGGAGGCAGCACTGAACTCACTGTCACAGCCCCTGAGCCAGACCCACGGTTTTGGTAACATACTGAAAGTGGCCACAGGCTGCTCTCATCCTCCAGGACAGGGAGGATCACAACAACATCACGAGAAACCTCCTGTCCTCCCCCTTAAAAAGCCCAGGGCAGCTCTGTACAGTGAAGACCAGTGTTGGGGAAGATAATAGTTTAACAGGAAAGCCTCAAAGATATGCATGTCTGGCAGAAGGATCTCTGAATGTGGAGATTGAGAATGACATAGAGATGAAAGCCAGCTTGGATGTGGAGTTTTGCTAGACCAGAGATTTTGGGTAAACTGAAAGGACAGAGGTTGAAGATAAGTTGGAAGGAAGTTTGTGACTAAAACCAAGGGTCTATTTGACCACAAACAGCAAGCATGTCTCCTACCAAGTAAATAAATTTCAAGAAGAGCATAAATAGATAAGAAACATGGTTGTTACCAGATTGAAAGATACCACGGGTAAACAAAATACAGTATAGCAAACAAAACAAAATCTGGGAAATTACCACTTCAAGAAAACTGAAAAGTAACATCTGTAACCTCCCTTCCTGACTAAATAATAATGATTATTGTATGGTAATGATAGAAGTTGTGTGTAGTGATGATTTGATTATCTTGTATTAAGTTACTCAACAAAAACAAAAGTATATAATGACTGTTAAACCGAACAGAAAGGGGCTTCAGGCTTGAGGCCAAGCCTAATGCTGCAGCTGAGCAGCTGTAAGGCAAAGCCCTGTGTGCCCAATACCCTGGCATGCTGTCACTTTGACTATGCAATAAAACAGCATTTTAAAAGCAGCCTGAAGTCCAAAACATCCTTCTTTGACTAACTCTCTCCTATAGACCAGGATCCCCCAGTCTTCCCTTGCCCAAGGCACAACCTTTCCCTTTCTCAGGAGCACTTTCTCCCCCTCCTCCCATGCTGGTTTCTACAAGCCAGACAGGAAACCCAGTGCCTGGTCTACATCCCTGCAGCTGGGCATCACTGAACTGCACAGGGAACAGCACCATCCTTCCAGGTCTTTAAAGATCCTGCCAGCTTTTTTACACATCTCCAAGCCTCACACCTCTGAAACAGAGGTGTAAGCCCACTCCAGGCTTAGCTACAGCTAAGAGCATTTTAAGAGACTTTAATCCTCCCAGGCATGGCCCCACATGGAACAGTTTCTCCTAACTCTCTCCCAGTTTCCTCAGTTTACACATGATGGAGTTTTTCCCAGTAATTGTGTCACATAAATGCAGCTTCCCTGATTTTCCCATGGAAATACTCCTCTTCCCCACTGTCCCTCCTCTTACGAGGGCCTACTGAAGGAATTGATCTCTCCACATCTCCCCACCTCCGGTAGGAATGAGAGTTATTTGTATTCTGATTGTGATGGCAAATGACAAATCACCTGTCCCACAAATCAGGAAGATGGATTTAAAAATCGTGGCATGATTTTTTTTAATTTTTTTTTTAAATCTTAAAAGACTTCAAACACGTTCTGGTTTATGAATCTTTCAGACACAGTCACATCAAATGTTCTTCCCCCTAGAGATGTAAAGGAAAAAAATGGGGGTTTTTTTCCCAGTGAACGAGGAGAATTGCACCAAAAGAAACTGTCTTCAGGAGCTGAGTGTTGTCTCAAATACAGAGAGACTTCAGATGGAATCAGCACCCTAAACACCATGTTGAATCACCAAACCAGAAGTATTTTTCTTTGGCTTTCAGAGTTGGATGCTGCCTCCAGGCTCACAGCCACCCTGCAAGCACAGTTTTGTAGTCTTTTTCTTTCTCCTTGTGGCTCATTCAGCACTTCAGGAATCTGTGACCAACTGTGCTTGGCATTTGGGATGAAAACACGTCAGATAAAAAAAGGCCAAGAAACTGCCTGCAGCCCAAGGTGTTACATTTAGCTGGGCCTTGATCCCTCTCCAGAGTTTTCCTCTCCCTTCCACAGTTGGATTGCCCAATGCTGTATTTTTTCAGGCTCTGAAGAAGTTGTTTGTGAGTTCTTATATCTTTGCTTCCTTTGAAAAGAAGCCCTCTTATGTTTTTTGTCTTTCTGGAAAATATAGTCTTAAAATTATGCTAGTTTTGAGCAGAAACAGAATAACGATGAAGTTGGAAATAAAAGGTCTATACCCTTTGTAAAGGTTTCTCATATGACACTTGGAGGAGGATTAGATAAAGAAACCAACAAAAACATGAAAACATCAGGCAAGCTCAATATTTTCCAGGGCAATATAGCCTAGTGAAGAAAACAAGCAATGCTGATCTATAAGAGACAATATGCTTGGGATTAAGGAGAAAACCACAGAAAGTCCTTTTAAGAAGGGATCTAAACTTTGGAAACAAACAAGAAGTGAAAGGAGTTAATAAAAAAAAAATCTAAAGTACAAAATGAGGAAAGCTTAATGTAGAAAGAGCAAGGAATGAGAAAAGGATGCTAAAATGAAAAAAAAAAGTGAATTGGCAGGTGGTGAGGGAGATGAGAAAAATAAACAGAACAGGCATAATAAGCATAAGGGGAGAATATCAGACTACAAAAGGTAGTCTTTAGAAAAGATGGGGATTATGAGGAACAGAGAAAAAAGTGAAAAAATCAGTGTGGTTTGTATCAGCTTTAGGAGAGCACAGGGTAGGGAAATGAAGAACTAATCACAGATAATATGGCTGATGTTGAGGCACAAAACAAAGACACATGGAAAGGCTTATCCACTGAACCAGAATTAAGACTTGTGATGAACTGTGCCTAAAAATACACATGCCATGTTTCGATAGTGTGGGCAAGACGGGTCCAAAGCAGAGCATCACTGTTTTTAAAAAAGGTATTTTCTTGGCAATCACAACAAAAATGACACAACCATGAGGGGAGAAAGATGAATGGTGAGAATCACAGGGGAAGAATAGAATTTCTGGGGTTTGTTATCTTTAAGGCAGTTGTATCTCTCCAAGAGGGAGATAAGGGAGGCAGAAACAGAATTATTGATGAGTACATGAGCAGACAAGAAAGAAGGAACATACCTGGGTGCTATGAGCATACCAACATCACTGGCCAGGAGCAAAAGTGCTGCTGATAGCGTAAATATAGAGATAACATGGAGACCTAAACAATACCCTGGGCACTGTGCTAAAAGAAGCGCCTCAAAACTGCTCAGAACTTGAGCAGTCAGGCTGGAAATGAGGTGAAGTGGAACCCCAGCACCACGATAAAGAAGGAGGAACGAACTGTTGGGTCAAACACAGCGCTGGGGATGTGATTTCCTGAGCAAAGCAAGGATGTGTGCTAGCAGGATGACACAGAGCAAGAGCACTGAAGGGCAAAGTGCTACAAAGCAGCTCATGCCTTGATGCTTGAGGATTATCATTAAGGGTACATTTCTCTCCTGCAGCGTTTCTTTCTAACTCAGTGCACTCCTAACTTGGTAAATTCCACTAACTTGTGTCTGGGGTTCTCTTCCCAGAAGGGGAAGAGCAGAAACAGAGGAGGGTGAAGGAACAAAGTCTGACATGCAGGGAAGCGTAGCACCACCATTTTTCTGTGTTACAACAGCTCCAGCAGCACTGCCCACTCAAGCAGATCGATATTTTGACCTTACAGACTTCAGCTACAGCATAAGCAGCACCAGGGAAGACTTTGAAAACAAGAGAATGGAAGTGCTCAGTGACTACAGCCAAAACAGATTACAGGGCAAGGATGAGAACAAGATGTAAAGACTGCAGCAGCCTGTTGTCCACAGGACAGAAAGATGCTTCAGAAAGTGATGTCATTGCTTTGAGGGAAATGCTGATGGCAGCTCATATGGTAGGGAACCATTTTAAGCTTACAAAGGAAAATGTGGAGAAAGAGGAATCACAGAATCATTTAGGTTGGAAAAGACCTCCAGGATCATCAAGCATAAGTTTGACTGACCCCCCCGCCTTGTCCCCAGCCCAGAGCACTGAGTGCCACCTCCAGGCCCTCCTGGCACACCTGCAGGGATGGGCACTCCCAAGCTCCCTGGGCAGCCCCTGCCAAGGCCTGAGCTCCCTTGCCAGCAGGAAATTGCTCCTGGTGTCCAAGCCCAGCCTCCCCTGGCCCAGCCTGAGGCCGTTCCCTCTCCTCCTGTCCCTGTTCCCTGGCAGCAGAGCCCGACCCCCCCTGAGCCCCCTCCTGTCAGGGACTTGTGCAGAGCCACCAGGGCCCCCCTGAGCCTCCTTTTCTCCAGGCTGAGCCCCTTCCCCAGCTCCCTCAGCCCCTCCTGGGGCCCCAGCCCCTTCCCAGCTCCGTTCCCTGCCCTGGACACGCTCCAGCCCCTCCAGGGCTCTCCTGCAGGGCCCAGAACTGGGCACAGCCCTCGAGGTGTGGCCTCACCAATGGTTACCACGTACACCCACACGGTCCTAGGAAACTCCACCCTGGAGGTCAGGTTCACAGCCCACCCAGACTAAAATCCTGAAAGCCCAGTCCAAGGCAGGGCCAGAGGGTGCCTCCTCCTTGCACAGAAAACTACTTGGGGGTTCTGGCCCTTGGGAAGAAATTCTTTTAAATAGGACTTTATATTTGGAACTGCGAGGGACTACTGAGCAATTGCACTGGAGTTTTCTCACAACAGGAATAGCAAAGAGAGATATTATAATATTCCAGGAAGAAGAAGTCAGTGACATTTTAGGAGAAGCAGAGTGTTGGAGGTGGTATCTCTCTAATTATAAAGGCCTGCTCTAGGATACTTCATCTCTCTCGTGTCAGTGCTAGGGCTGTAGGAGCACCTGTGTCACAGAACCCTTCCTTCAAACACCATTTCAGGGCTCACAGCACCACTCAGACCTGGCAGCACTGATCCCCAAGGGACAGCTAAGGAGGAAGGGTTCTCCTTCCACTCTTCCTACGGAGAGGAAGCACTGCCAAAATTTTCCAGCAGAAACTGGGAATCAGAGGGCGCAGGCAGCAGTGCCCAAGGGCACTACAGCACCACACAAATATGAGGAGTAAATTGCACACCCCCGAACCGTGATGAGCCTGGCATGTGCACATCACCTCTCACCACAGCAATGGCAAGAGCATTCATCTCTCTATAGCCACAGAAACGGCTTTAAACCAAAAGAGAAGAGGTTTAGGTTGGGTATTGGGAAGAAATTCTTCCCTGGGAGGGTGGGCAGGCCCTGGCACAGGGTGCCCAGAGAAGCTGTGGCTGCCCCTGGATCCCTGGCAGTGTCCAAGGCCAGGTTGGATGGGGTTCTGAGCAACCTGGACCAGTGGAAGCTGTCCCTGCTTAATGTAAAGGTGCTGCAAAGTACCAGTTTGGTCTACTTTTTCTGGCACTTATCCTGCAATTCTTTTAGAAGGATAATGCAAGATGAAAGGTAACTTTTATACAGTTTTCCTAAAGCCCCTTTACTCTTCTGTGGAGCTTTTAACTGGGAAGACAAAGCGGGCATGGAGGGAGAAGATGTGTCAGACCGTCCCTCACATCCACACGCATCTACAGCAAAGACAGAACATTCATCAAAACAGGTAATGGGATTCTTCAGGAAGCAAAAAAACCCTCCTGCCCATGCTTCACTCTTGGAAAAAATTGGAGCTGTAAGTTTAAAACTCTGCCCCTGGCTTGCGTGAGCTGCATTTCCTCAGCAGATTATCCCTGATCTCACTGCCCTTGGCGGCATTAGAGGGGGTCACATTTTTACACGGCTGAACTACTTGAACAATTTCTTCAAAGGACGAAATAAAAACATTCTTTCCTTCAAAGCAGCCGTGAATGCTTTCTTCTTTATTCTGTTTGTTCAGTTTTTCTTTTTAAGTCAATAAACACTTTATACCTTGTATTCATTGCAAGAAAAACAAATTCTACTCCATTACTTGTGTCTCCATTCTGTTTACAGCATCAGCTGCTGAAAATGAAGCATTTCACATGTGCCTTCTAAGATGTTAAGTGCAACCCCTAAATTATTTTCTCCCCGGCGAAAGTCCTAATTGCATTTGGCAGGAATGGAGTGGGGAGTGACATCTCTGATTATCTTCTGCCAAGCCTCAGAGAGCTGCTTTGTCCTCTTTCCCAGCTCCCAGGAGAGAGCCAGTGCAGTAAACACCATCTCCTTAGGTACTACATGGAGCAGCAGCAGACGCATTTGCAAAGGTCACCTAGCAGAAGGCATTCCTGCCAACTTCCCTTCAAATCCAAACGCTTATTATGGACTATTTAAAGCAGAGCCTGCTTATACAAGGTGGAGTGAACCCAAACTTGGCGTTACAGCTCTCTTTTGTTAAAAATGGCTAAGATTCACCCGAGTGTTAATAGGGTACAGGAGATGGATAAGGGTATTGCTAATAGGAGGTGACCAAAAACTTATTCAGTCCTTTTACACAGACATTATATTCAGCCTACCTCTACTGAGACCCTAGAAAGATGAAGCAGAAATTCCTGAGTGCTTTTTTCCTCTCTGAAACATGTATTCTCTCATACAAGTCTAATAAAGGAGATTACGTCCAACACTGAGTCAGCTTCTATTTCTTTTTTTTTTTTTATTTTCATTTCCTAAATAGACTAATAGGATTACCAGTACTAAATCCTGAAATTCATATTCAAAAGCAACACCACCCAAACCTTTGCCACGGGGACCAGAGTAGAAGGTGAAACCCTGAAGAGTTTTTTTGTGGTCCTTCAGAAACTGTTAAAATGCAGTCAAATAAACTCCTCCAGTGGAGAGGTGTTGCCCTGGTTTTTGTAAGCCTTCTGTTTTAACCTTGGAGTCAGATTCTTTCTCACACAGTTTCATGTAAATAATAGCCAGTGTTTACTTAACGGTATTTTCTGTTTTTCATTCCTTTTGTGATAAGAGAGCTTTGATGAGCACCTTTCTTCTCCACTGGGATGGAGAAGGAAGTGACATGCTCTCCAATCCCTTGTGGAGTTGGGACGTGTATAAGAATGAGATAATGTAAACAATAAAGGTCTTTTCTTTCCTTTCTGCTGAACCTGGCAGGTGTAAGAGCCTCTTTATTGTGTCTCCGCAGACACAGGAGACTAAGAAGGAAAAGGCCTCTGAGAATCCAGAAGGTCTTGTTGCTCTCAAAATAAGAGAGAACAGATTCCTGTATGGAAAATCTTAATTAGTTACCAAACCACTTCATCCGAGGCGTACGGGATTCCTGCACTCACATCCTCACTTGGTGAGAAGTGCTCTGAAGCTCTCATGTTCTGCGTTGTCAGCCTTTTTCATCCGAGGTGCACTGAATTCCTGTGTGTCTGCAGAGACACAATAAAGGGGCTCTTACACCTGCCAGGTTCAGCAGAAAAGAGGAAAATGGATGGAATTATTTACATTATCTCATTCTTATACACGTCCCAACTCCACAAGGGATTGGAGGACATGTCACTTCCTTCTCAATCCCACTGGAGAAGAAAGGTGCTCATCAAAGTTCTCTTATCACAAAAGGAATGAAAAACAGAAAATACCGTTAAGTAAACATTGGCTATCATTTACATGAAACTGTGTGAGAAAGAATCTGACTCCAAGGTTAAAAACAGAAGGCTTAACAAAAACCAGGGCAACACCACTCACCCTCCGGAGAAGAAGAAGAAATTCATCAGGCGCCCGATGACGGGGGACAGCAGCCCCCCATCCTTGAGGAGCTGGGGAAGAAGGGAGAAAAGGAGACAGCAGCACTTGACTTCGTGTTTCTTTAAAGTTCTCTAAAAAAGCAGATTCACAGATGTGTCTGGGGAGACACAATAAAGAGGCTCTTACACCTGCCAGGTTCAGCAGAAAGGAGGAAAATGCAATGGATTGACATTATCTCATTCTTATACACGTCCCAACTCCACAAGGGATTGGAGAGCATGTCACTTCCTTCTCCACCCCACTGGAGAAGAAAGGTGCTCATCAAAGCTCTCTTATCACAAAAGGAATGAAAAACAGAAAATACCGTTAAGTAAACATTGGCTATCATTTACATGAAACTGTGTGAGAAAGAATCTGACTCCAAGGTTAAAAACAGAAGGCTTACAAAAACCAGGGCGACATTCCTGCACTCACATCCTCACTTGGTGAGAAGTGCTCTGAAGCTCTCGTGCTCTGCGTTCTCAGCCTTTTTCCTGTCACTCCAGCAGGGCCCTTTTTCTCCTCCAGGTCACGTCACTGTGCAGGTCCCTTTCTCTTTGTGCTGTCACAGCTCTTCTGTCCACCCCTGAGCACTTCAGCTGGGAGCTGTCTCCCTGCCTGCACTCTCCTGAGAGTCCCTGTCACTCCTGTGATTTCTGTCCCTGCCTTCAGCACCGCAGTGCCCAAGGGCAGGAGCTCCAAGCAAAGGCTGATCCAGCCCCACAGCAGGACCAAAGAGCTTCCTCCAGCCTGAAGGTGCAGACCAGCAAAGGAGTGGAATGTGGGGTAAAAGGGACCCTGGGAAGAAAGGAGCTGCCAGGTGGGTTGCCACTGGGCACATGTAAACTGATTTTTGTAGGAAAAGAACCATGCTTACATTTGGTTTTATTATATGTACCTCATAGACAGGCAAATTTCCTTTGAGTCTTCTTTTTTTTTTTGTTTTCTAGCACCTGGACATCCCAGACTTGCTTCTCACACATGAATACCCCAAATGAACTGATTTAAAAAAAAAAAACAAACTGCAGCACAAGATGCTTTTCTCCAGTGCATTCCTCAGAACTGCCAGGAACAAACTTGCAGAAAATAGGACGAGTCTCTGGCAGACCTGCAGCCCAAAAGACTTCAGCCTCTGAGTTTAGCAGTTACAAGCTTCTCTAATTCGAGGTTCTGTGCATTATCAATCAAAAATCATGCCAACAACCCCGAGAAATATATTTCTGATGCCCAACATATGAAACAGTGCAAACTATCTAACAAGGAAAGACATTGAAGTAAAGTCACCAGATCTTGCCCTTACAAGTAGCAAATCAATCTGGTTTACTTTAGTGGGCTCTACCACTACAAACGAGGGCAGAATCACCTGAAGTTTTTTAAGCTTTATTTTCAGCCTCCTGCCTCTTTTTGGCTGGCTGCCTGGCAGAGGCTGCATCTCTGAAACAGCCTCCCTGACGCATTGTTTCCTGAAAACAAAGAATTCCAAGAGGCAAGCATAATCATTCTCATTGTTGGGTTCTGGAAACAAATGGCAGGAGACATAAATTACGAGAAGACCTCTAGGTCTGTGTCTGATGAGGAATAATGAACTGCTGGAAAGACAGAGAAAAATTGAAGTGCGAAGTCGTGTAACATTTTACACATTAATAACGTAATCAAACTTTCTAAGTTGACCATTTTTTACTCATTTTTTTTTTAGAAAGGGATCAGAGTGTTCTGCCTTAGGACATATTTTTTTTCTGGACCATTTCATCACTGTCATTACCAGGTGAACGTAGGATAACAGTCCTTTTACTAATTGACTGACTTAACCTCAAAGCACCTAAACCATTTTTCAGCTCTGTCCTGCAGGAAGTCCAACACTCACAGCTGAAAAGAGTTCATTATCACCTTTTTTTCTGGAGTACCTGTGAGTTTTAAGTAGCATTTTGAGTTTATCATCAGCACAAATACTCAAAACTCTAAATATACCCTGGGATGTCCTGAACTAGAAGTTCACTCTGTAGAACACAATTCCATTCCGCCCTTCTCTGGCATTTCAGAGATCTCCAGAGGCCCAGAAGGATGACAACAAGACCTTATTCTGCAAAGCTGAGAGATGCAAACCCCTCTTTGGCACACCAGGTTTTCCCCATGGCTACATACCCCGAATATTTCAGTGCCTGTGGATTACTTTGCTGGTGACATCTTCATTTGTCATGCACGTGTTTCTCTTTACATGCATGAACTGAAAAGCTTCAACCTTTCTAAGAATTTTGGAAGAACAGAGCTTAATTTTGTTTGGGTTTTTTGGTTGGTTTTTTTTGGTTGGTTGGTTGGTTGGTTGGTTGGGGTTTTTTGTTTGTTTGTTTTGTGGTTTGTTTTTTTATGGTTTTTGTTAGTTTTGGTTTTTAATTACAAAGAAATGGGATACAGAATAAGTTATTTTGCTCAAGGTCACCGGGAAGAGTGTAACAAGTTTTTGCAGTGTTTGTTACTATTTTGGATTTAAAAAAAATAAAAACAAACCAAAAAAAACTTTTTAAAAAAGCAAAATTCATAAACAAAGTAGCATTTCAAGACCAAGAAGCCAAAAATGAAAAATAAATGAGCTCATTTTCAGGTTGCAAATAATCTTTTATCAAAACAAAGCCAGTTTTTTTTAAAAAAATCTATATTTAATCCTACTAATTACACTTCCCTAGGTTTTCCCTCTTAATTCCCCTTCACCCCAGAATCACTCAGGCACGTGGTTCACGCTCAGCCTCCAGCACTGCAGATTTGATTTACTGGAGCAGCACATCTGAACGAGAATCCAGAAATGAACTGGCCCAGGAAGAGAGGAAGGGAAGGAACCTCTCTGCCCAGCTGGCACTCACTGAGTTGAGGACCCCAAGTTAAGGAAACTGCAGATTTTCATAGATTATGACAAAATTTACCAGTCTTCAGAGGCTCTGCCAGGGTCAGCACCAGGGTCATAAGGAAAGGTGGACCAAAAAAAGCAGCAGGTTATAAAGACAGGTGGTGGGAACAAATTTTGCTGCGTGTGAGCTCCTTTATTTCTTGAATTTTCCAGTTCAACAGCTATTCCCTAGGCTTCCATGAGGATTCTCTATCCCATGTCTTCCACTTCCAAGTAAATCCTGTGGAGTCTAAGCACTTCTGAGAAGTCTTAACCGAGCTGAGGGGTTTCCTGAACATCCAGGAACAAGCTGTGCCCACTACTCTCACTATTAACAATAAATGAATAGTCCATCAGTCCTGGGCAAGCGGGCTGCAGCCCCACATTTATATCTGGGTAATCTCAGCAGAGCCAGCTCTCAATGTGTTGTTTTTAAAGCGCTGTTATAGTTCACTGCATGTTTAATTTTTCATAGTTTATGAATTTATAACCATTTCTGCTTGTGGTGTAGGAAGGTCTGGAATCAGGAGGTCGATACTGGATCATTTTAAGGTCTAATCCACAAATTCTTTCTTCCCCTGCGCCAGCTGGAGAACAGAGTTGAGGAAGCCTGCAGAACTTTCTGAGGAGAAATAACACTTTTTGTGAGGGCGGTCAATGCATTTATCAAGAGCTCTGCAGGTTGCCTCAGATGTGGGGCAGGAGCTCAAATGGCAGCAGCGAGTTACACCAGACCAGAAATACTCAAACAGAAGGTGATAACCCATCAGAACAAACATAATACCAAACGTATGGATGGTGCTGTAGCATCAGGGTGTTCCCGAGCCTTCCCTTAACCTCTGCTCTGTGCTGCCTGTTGCCCTGGTTTTTGTAAGCCTTCTGTTTTTAACCTTGGAGTCAGATTCTTTCACACAGTTTCATGTAAATAGTAGCCAGTGTTTACTTAACGGTATTTTCTGTTTTTCATTCCTTTTGTGATATGACAACTTTGATGAGCACCTTTCTTCTCCAGTGGGATGGAGAAGGAAGTGACATGCTCTCCAATCCCTTGTGGAGTTGGGACGTGTATAAGAATGAGATAATGTCAATAAATCCATTCCATTTTCCTCCTTTCTGCTGAACCTGGCAGGTGCGAGAGCCTCTTTATTGTGTCTCCGCAGACACAGATACCCTTTGGGACTGTGGGCTCTGAGCAAGCCTCACTTGGACCTGCAGCTGTTTCTGCCTCCCCTTCCTTGGTTCCTACTCCTTTCCACAAAGGAGGGGTCGTGGCTCCTGCACAGCCCCTCTGCTCTAGCACTGCGACAAGCACAAGGCAAGGTGCATTTTGCATCTCTGCCCTTTGAGTGGTCGCACACCGCTTTGTTGGAGAAAAAGGGGTCATAAAACCATGGAATGGTTTGGGTTGGATGGGATCTTAAAGATCATTCCCTCCCCCCTACCATGGGCAGGGATACCTTCCACTGTCCCAGGCTGCTCCAAACCCCGTCCAACCTGGCCTTGGGCACTTGCAGGGGCAGCCACGGCTCCTCCAGGCAGCCTTTTCCAGTGCCTTACTACCCTCGCAGAGGAATTCCTTCCGAACATCTAATTTAAACCTTCTCTCTGTCAGTTTGAAGCCATTCCCTCTTGTCCTGCCACTGCATGCCCTTGTAAAAAGCCTCTCTGTGTCTGGGGAGATGCAATAAAGAGGCTCTTACACCTGCCAGGTTCAGCAGAAAGGAGGAAATGGAATGGATTTATTTACATTATCTCATTCTTATACACGTCCCAACTCCACAAGGGCTTGGAGAGCATGTCACTTCCTTCTCCATCTCACTGGAGAAGAAAGGTGCTCATTAAAGTTGTCATATCACAAAAGGAATGAAAAACAGAAAATACCGTTAAGTAAACATTGGCTACTATTTACATAAATCCGTGTGAAAAGAATCTGACTCCAAGGTTAAAACCAGAAGGCTTACAGAAAACCAGGGCAACACCTCTCCCCATCTTTCTTGGAAGGCCACAATGAGGTCACCCCGAAGCTTCTCCTCTCCAGGCTGAGCAATCCCAGCTGTCCCAGCCTTTCCTCACAGGAGAGCTGCTCCATCCCTCTGATCACCTTGGCTCTACAACACCTTACGTGCTCAACTGCAGCCAGAGGGGGATATCATCATTCAGAAAACTCATTGCACAGACAGTGACCAAAGACACCCCGCCCACAGATCCTCTACCCAAAATAAAGAGATGGATGGTGATAAGGATTTGCACCTACATCTCCAAGCACAGAACCTTCAGCCACAAGATTAATTTTGCATGAGCTTTACACACAGGCCACACACTCCATCCCTAAAAAAGTCCCAGAAGTGTCCCTGCCCTCCCTTTGGCACAGGGGACATTTTAGAGCCCCGAGAACACGACTGGAACAGCTCTCCCGGGTGGCACATGTCTCGTCCCATGGGGCAGCTGTTTCATTCGTGGCCTTTGAAGACAAACAGAGCCAAACCTTGGCACACACGAAACAGAGCCAGACCTTGTGGCCTCTGCTGCCACTTGGTTGTTGACACTTCTGTCTCCTACAAGCAGTATTTCACTGGATTAGGCCCAAAATATGAAAAAGCTGATTGCAAGACAGCCACAGACAGAGAAGACCTTTTCCCAGTCAGATCCAGGAAGAACAAAACCTCCCCTCTCCTATGGCTGCTGAATTGTGTGAATTAACCCTTTGCACACTGCAGGTCCAGCTGGGCTCCCTTCAGGAGCAGTGTGGCATTAGCAGCAAGGAACAACCACTGTTCTTAAAACCCAAGTATTGATTATGCTAAGAGCAAGAACACGGAAAGCAGACAAAGCAATTCTAGGACAGAAGTCTTTGTGTCCATCTGCCCTCATCATTGTGGAACGATAGCTCAGGTCAGCCTGACTCCTTCAGAAGCTCAGCAGAGAGGCACTTCGATCCCAGCAGCCCCCTAATAGCTTCCTCTTCGGGAAGGAGAGGATCTCTTTTTAGCCACACACAGCTCCTCTGCTCAGATCAGCTCCAGCACTTCCTCTGCATCTTCAGATGCCTCCTCTGTTCCTGCTTCTTTTCTCAACAGGCCTGATTTGACATCTCCACGGAGCAACTGTCCCCTTTGAGTTCATGCAGCTTGTCCACAGCCCAGAGCAGTTGCATTTTTATGATGCCCTGTATTCTGTAAATACTGGTGGAAGGTTGTGTTACAGAGACAAATGTTAATTCCCTGTCAAGTGGCTCAAGATTTAAAGCACCATGGTACTATCAAATTTAATTACGCAGAGTTGGATTAAAGTCAAGATTTACCTGAAAATTTACACATGGACAGTTGACAAAAAAAAAAACCAAAACCTTTTCACAGAGACTGATATTTAAAATTATTTTTATTATTATTTACTCAAAGAATACATATTTGGAATCACAAAAATAGAGAAAAACAAGATCCACCGAAAATTGTCAAATACAAAGGGTACAGACACTTAAAATTGTGTCTATTTCTGACATTTCATTTATTTTCTGTATGCGACACACAAAAAACCAAATGTGCACATTGACTGTGGCATTCATTGCATACAGATAACTCCCCCTCCGAGGAACATCTTGGATGGAGTTACATTTGGCTCTCTGGGAGGACTTTTTTTTATATCTCCTTTCCCAAGCAGCTGTTCACATTGCTCTTCTAAGGCCCATTCCTGCCAGAATTCAGAAATGCACTGGAACTGCTCACCTGTACGTGGCACAGCCTAATCCTTATCAGATGCTTAAATAAATAAAGGAGCAGAGGAGGCAAGGCAGAAACCCCACACCAGGCCCTGCTGGGATGATGCCACAGGAGGACAGGAAGGTTTCACTCACAGCATCTCCTCAGCAGCATCCATCAAATGCCTGACGTGCATTTACTGTGAGACTGACCCAGGGCTGTGGAAAACAGGATGAGAAGAACTTTTACCAAACAGCATGAAAAAAAGGACAAGTTTTCTCTTAAACACTTAATGGCTATGCTGTATCTTCTATGCTCTGAAAACTGTGCACTCCTTGGACTGGAATTGCTTCAGCCAGGAGTGTGGTAACGTATCTTAGCAACAGCGGCAAGGGGGAAGACTTACTGTACTGTAAAAGAATTAAAACAAAATGCACATAGCTGCTGACTGTTCTAAATACATCCCTACCACTCCGAGGGGGTGTTCAATTATACTCCTGATTACTTTTCACATTCCCTTTTCCAAAGGGGCGGGGGCATTCCTCCGGTTTTCAGCTCACCCATGAAGAGCCCCAAGCATTTTAACTCCCCTTCAGCTGCAGCTGCTACGAGACAGGCCCCACAACGTAACCTGTCACTATCCCAGCTACGTTAGGAAAAGCCATTACTGCAGCACCCCGGAGATAACCTCTTCGTGTGAGCCTGGCTGCCACTCCCTCAGGTGTTCAGCTGCCATCAGCCCACAGCAGCGTTTTCCCTCTGTCTGCAGCAGGTGAGACTAGACAGACCAGGGCTGCAATATTTCACATTCCTACCTGTCAGGCAAATAGAGAGCTTTGTGCAGCAGGGGAACTTGGCGCGATTTCACCTCTTACCAAGGTGTGTGGTTTCCCACAAGCACTACAACCTCCTTGAGAGGAAGCTTCATTTACACCCTCTCCTCCATCCACAGCCAGGGCAAGGTCCTTGCAGGCTTCCTACCTCTCCTACAGCATTTTCCTTCTTGCTGAGAGCTCCGCCGGCCAGGACAGGGTCTGCAGCCCCCTCCTGTCGTGGATGCAGGAGGAAAAGCACCCAGCTGCACCAGAAGCGCTGAACTGATCCAAGGGAGGCCCTACAAAGTGAGCGCAGGGGCTCCAGATTTGAGGTGGCAGAGCCAGAGTAATGCAAACATCAGTGAAAAGATGTGAAAACACCTTTTTTCCTTCAGCAAGGGAAGGTGGGCTTCCGCTTTCCTGGTAAGGATTATTCTCTTCAAGCAACTCCAACAAATGGCTGGAATTAACAGCCTCACCCGAATATCCTTCCCCCAAACAGGCTGCTCAGCCTTCCCAGGAATGAACACCACCACTGCCTACCTCTTAGTGGAACTGCATTTAGTACCTGTGAAACACCTGGAAATCTTGCGGACGATTACTCCAGCTCAAAGAAGGGAAGGAGGGAGCTCTTTCAGTTTACTCTGGCAGGGGAGGGATCTTAGTCCACGCAATTCAGCACAGATTTACACACAGGGAGAGACCAGGTGGTTGCCTAGGACAGCAAATTGATCAGGAGACACCGGGAGAACACATGACTTAAGCTGGATATTTTTCAACTTTATCTCCTACCGAGGACTGGGGGAAGAGCCAGAAACAACCACAGAGTGACTCTGCTTAGACTTGCCCAGTGTTACATTTCAAGGCTTCTGCACTATCTGCTCCCTCCAACGATCCGTCAGGCACTGCCATTACTCCAGAGACGCCGAGCCTAATTCCATCCCAAGTGTTCCCATCTTTCAAAAGGCCGCACTTGACTGCCGTTATTAATTCCGTGCATGATGAAGACATTTAAAGCCTCGCACGCTCTCTCAAGCGGACGCCTTGCGTGCCTCGCTCCTGCCGGTGCAGCAGATGAATTTCCACACGCACACACACACGCCCGCTTCTCACACCAGCCGCCGCCGTGTGAACCGGCACACGGGGACACGCTCCCGCATCCCCGAGTGACCCCGCATCCCCACCGCCACCTCCTCCCGCCCCACCGCAGCCTCCGCTCCCGCGG
>VYXC01007747.1:141374-196866 GCA_013397175.1 Platysteira castanea
GCCGCCCCCGCCGCGCCGCCGCCCGCCCCGGTGGTGCTGCGGCCGGCCAGCGCCAGCCGGCAGCAGGATGCCCCCGGGGCTGCGGACGGCTTGGCCTTGGCCTCGGATCCCGGCGGCACCCTCAACTTTTTAGCCATGGTGGAGAACCTCCAGGGCGACTCCGGCCGCGGGTACTACCTGGAGATGCTGATCGGGACCCCGCCGCAGGCGGTAGGAGCGGGCCGGGGGCTGCGGGCGGGGGGCGCTGGGAGGGGAGGGAAGGGGACGGGAGAGGAGCAGGGGGCCAAACTTGTCCTGGGTGGGAGCGACTCTGCCGGCCCCCGGCTCCCACTTTGTCGCGGTGCTGGGCGCTGGCGCCTCCTCCTTACCCTTTCTCCCCTTTCCCGGGAGACGGGGCCGGTGCCCGGCGCGGCGGAGCGGCGGCGGCTGCGACTTTCCGCGGGCCGGCAGGGAGGGAAGAAAGGAGAGAAGCAGCCCCCGGCTGCCCTGTCCTGCCCCGACCCGGGCACTGCTCGGGAAATCCGCTGATCTGGTCCGCAGGCTTTTTTTTCGGCTGTGTCACGGCGTTTGGATCCGAAGCGAGTTGTTCTGCCAGTCGAACTGACCGTGTTTTAGAGACAGAGGGTGCTTTTTTTATTATTCTTTGCTTTTTTAAGCTGCTCTGCATGGTGATTGGGTGCTTTGGTAGATCTTCCCGGTGCTCCCGGGAGAATCACTCGGCATCTTCCTGCTAAACTAAGTGATGGCTGGGCACAACCAGCCCCTTCTGTCGAGAATCCATGTGTTGCTCATTAACAGGGCAAAGAACGTGTGTGTTCTGAGCACTGTTTTCAGACAGACCGTGCTGCCTTGAATCTTCCCTCTCTGCCTCCACCAGTGTGGCTGAAGTTTGTTTCGGGTGGTTTTTTTTTTTGCCGTGTAGTTGCTCTTTCATCTGTGTCATGAGATCCCAGGAGGAGCGGTGCTGGGCTGCTGGTGGGGATGACTGGTCAGCTGAGTGGGGATTAATTTCCTGAGAGCCCTCGGGGCTTTCCTTCAGAACTTTGTGTTTGCTTCAGGAGTTTAGGTCCTTATGTTCCCAGTGTAGACAGAAAAAAAAAAAGTCTTTATTCTTCTGCTTAACTCCCCTACGTAATAAAAAGCCAATGAATGCCAAAATGTGCAGCCAATAGGGAGTGTTCAGCCGTCACTGCATTTTTGGACGTCTGTGGGCTCTTTCTTTTTTTTGTCCCTTGAATGTAAGAGGAGTGGCCACCTCATCTCTCTAATCAAAAGGTATTACACTAGGATCAATACGTGCATTGAGAAGGGCTGGCATTGTTTTATCATCAATAAACAGAGTTTAAAAAAAAAACCTAACTAGGTCTGACATAGCAAGGTGTGGCCCAGTAGCCACAGAGGCCATGAAATAATTTTTCCTCCGTCTTGAGTGATGCATATTTGAGTAGTTCTGTTAGTGTGGCATGCTGTGTGCTTCGTAACTCCAGGGAACAGTCAAACATTCAATATTGGCTTCTGCCAGAATTGAGGCACCAGATTTGATTGGACTAATAACCCTATTCAGCATGTCTTAAATGAAAAAAAAATAATTTCAGGTAGAAAAAGCGACTATCGAGCACATTATCTCCTTACATGTCTAGGGGGATTCTGAAACTGGAAGAAATGGAGAAGGAAAAATGTGACAGGCCTTTAATAATATGACTGAAGGTCTAAGAGGGAGAAATATGCTGCCTTCAGTACACCCGGAGGCTTCACTTATGCTTAACAGCTCGTGTCACTTGTATTACAGGTGATGTAAGGTTTCAGCTAAACTTGCCTCTGATTTTTATTTATTCCACATGAAAAAAAAAAACATACTTTGAATCTGGTTGCAAAGCTTTTACTATTTTGAACTTGTTCTGACTTCTTGCAAAGTTAATTATTTTAAAGACTACCACTGGTTTGACACGTGAGGTTTTATTCACGAGTAAACCCACTGAGGTTGTAAATAAGGTTATAAATGCTTCTGATTCCCAAATCAGATCATGATGTGTAATGACTCGCTGGAGTGCAGTTAGAATTTATCCTCTACTTTTGATGAGGATGAATTTGTTATCTCATTCCTTGCCTGAAACCAGAAGACTTAAAGATCACAACTGTACTTGCTGTTTTTCTGCTTTGCAGTGAGTAGTATAAAGCTACAAAGCTGCTACTGTTGGTACTTGAATACTTCACATGCTGCTACTAAAAGCAAGTGTCTGGATAGTGCCAAGCGTTGGATTGTGTTAAGCTCCTTGGGCAAGTCGTTGCTGGAGTTGGGAGTGGGCTGTGCACGATCGTGTAGAAAAGGAAAATCTTTTCCTGGTTCAAACGCTCCTCCCAACCTGACTTCGCTTCACGTCAGAAGCTGCGCTGGGAAGTGATGCTTGCACACCTTCCTTTGCTCTTGCACCCCTCCAGCTTGGGACTTCCCAGCTCCCTGCCCCAGGAGTGCCAGCGCAGGGAGCAGGAGCGCTGCCCTGACGTTCTGCCAAGGAGGAAGGAGGATGCTGGCAGGGAAGAGCGGCGGAGCAGCGCGGCTCCGCTTCTCTGCTGAAGGGTGGATGGCACAGCTGCTGCTCTGGATGGGGGCAGAGAGGGGATGGGGAGATGCACACAGGGCAGCGGTGGAGCACGACCAAGTGTCAGGCTGTGAGAAGAGGCACCGGGTTTGATGTCGTGGTTATGTCAGTGCCCAGTGACTTCGGGAGCGTGTGCGTCAAGGGTTGGAAGCTGCTGTGCCAGAATGGGGAATGAACATTTGGGAAAGGCTTCAGCACTACAGGGCTTGCTTTACTGCTCAGCTGCATTTTTAGAAATTTTCCTTTTTTAATTTCTGTTCTTGGAAGGAAGCTACTATGACAGAATTTCGTTTTTCAGGTCATTTAAGGCATACTTTTTGGCTTTCGTTCCAATTCTGATTTGTCATAGAGCAGATAAACACAGCACAGAACTGCGATTCACAATGGCAGTTCTGAAACACTTGTTCTGACGGTACAAAAATAGAGCAGCTGTGTGAAGTCAAAATTTATTTTATTTCCAAGACAGGAAACTTCAGTGCAGTCAATGCAGTTTTGCAAAGTGTTTGCAGCCAAAGTGTTTCTGATCATTTCCAGTTTTATGATACGGTATCCTTCCTAATCCTATCAGATCTCCAGGCCAGCTGCCAGGTCGGTGTCAAATGTTATTACTCCCATTAATTCTTATTTATTCACATGTAGACCTACTTAAGAATTATGCGAAAGGTGAAAACGGTCTATTGTATTGAAGGGTGTGATGTATTTGTCCCTTATTTCATGGATGTATTATGTATCCTACTTCTGATGGATTATGTGCTTTATACCTGTCTGCATAGGTGCACTTCTTCCACTTCCAGATTTAAATAAGAGGTGGCAAGAGCCCAATATGAATTGTGTGCAGTGTTCTTAGTTATTTCTTTAAATAATCCAATGGAATTCCTTTGCTCTATCTTTTATTATTTTGCCTACCCTGAGATTATAAGCACTGTGAGAAATTGAATCAAAGATCACTTAGGGTTTTTTTGCTATCTTCACTGCAGTTCTCTTCACATTAATTTTGTTTCTCCTACAAGCTTTTGACCAAAAGAATAGTCAAACTCTTAAAAAAACTCATGCTTTTCACAGCTTTTTTGAAGTCCATCTGGACTGCATTAAATGTTTGCGGGGACAGTACCACTGCCTCATCTTGCCTCCTGTGTGAGGTGGTGGTAGTCCTACTGATCCCTCTGCATTTCCAAGCTGTGTTTTTATTGAGAGCAGATAAATATTATTCCTGCACCTCCTCTGTGAAAGAGTGGCCGGGCGTGTGGCCCCTGAGAGCTCCGGTCTGATTAAGGACAGAAGGATCCAACTTGTGCTCTGAATGCCACTGCTTCTTTCTCTCAGTGTCCGTTTTTCATTCTGTGCGTGAAGAAGCTTTTCTACCTGCTGCTTACCCTAGCAGCAGCTTGTTCTGTGCAAAAACCCCTTCCATAAACTTGCTCCCAAGTTTTAAGGTCAGCGTGGATGTTGGGTCTAACGCCCTCCACTGCGAAACACGAACTTTAGTCCCACGTAATTGGTGGGAGGTTATCTTCCCTTCCATTTCTTCCAGCTGTTAAAGAAAGGAATGATAAAGAAAGATATGTATGAAATACCTCTAGTGTGTCACGGACTCAGAATTTATGGCTTTGTGTTTTGGAGGTGATATACACACATATTAACAAGTTCTGAACTTGCAGCCATTATTCCTTAATTGGTGGTAGCTCTCATTCCCCGAGTGTTGGAAGGACTGAAGATGTGAGGAAAGATTTGACTGGTCTTCTAATTTGATTTCTGGTGCTGTGCTATTCCCCAACAAGCTCAGCTCCACTTTCTTTCTAGATACAAGAAGTTTTAAAATGTGATCTTTCTTGGTTCAGATATTAGAAGGCAGGTTCCATCTCAAATCTCTCTTTCTTTCTGTCTTTTTTATTTTATTCAGTGATTACTAGGGTCTTTTGTGCTTATTTATGATTTCTTTATGAAAGCTGAAAAAACAAAGGGTTGAGGAGCAAAGACGAGTTCTATGGTGCATTGGAGTGTTTTGAGGTGGCAGTGTCAAAATCCCTCCAGATCTGTCTCATGGAAATGCTATTGAAATGCAAAATATTCCTGTTGTTAAATGGTGAGTCGAGTCGATTTTGGTGGTTGTTGCTGTTGGATACCTGCAAAATAAAAAGGACAAGGACCTGGCAGTCATAATTCAGGACTAATACAGTAAATGACTGTGGCCTGGAGGGCTCTGAGGTATTTTTGACCCAAGATAAAGCAAACAAACCTACTTTGAGTTGACAGAAAAGTCCCTGCCTTTACAAATCAGCATTCCAGCACCTCCTTCCATCCAAAATTAGCCCTGGCAAAAAGGACTGCATGGAGGGAGTAGAGCCTGTGCTATAGAAATAACCCAAAATACAAGTGCTAATTACATTAAATGGAAGAGGTTCACCATGGTCATTCCTCAAGATATGCTCTTCTCCCAGAGTTAAGGATTAGAGCCCCACTAACTGCTCCTTTAAAGGTGCTTTCTCCTCCTCAGAGAAGTAGTGGAAGCTTTATGATCCAGGGTCTCTGGTCATGGCAATCCTGAATTCAGATCCTGGTGGGTTGGGGCAGAAGAGCTGTTGTGAGGAGCAGGGGTGGTAGGAATAGGTGTCAGGCTCACATTTTTTACCACGCTTTGCATTTCATTCCTTATGAAGGCAAAAGCATCAGTTAAATCTGGAAAGAGGAAAGTAGAGGGCGAGCGAATAACTGTTTTGCCTGATTAAAGTGTAAATTAGTTGGGATTTTGCAGTAGAAATGAGATGGAAATGAACCAGTGGACGAAAGAAAGCCCATGTGGAATTTCCATGTGTTTGTTTCATTTGGGTTATTAAGGAAGAAATCTTTCTCTTCTTGTTGTTTTTGTGGTTTTCTTTTGTTTTTTCTTCCTTTTTCCCCCCCTCTCTAACTAGAGGACTGTGAGCTCTAGGGACAGCATCTGGCAAGACAGATTTAAAAGCTACTACACCTTGCAGGGGTCTTCATTTTCTTGAAGAGCACTTACAACTCTGAGTATGTGAGGACACGTTAGCTATTACATTGCCTCCACATATTATTATCTTTGAAATTTTCTCACTCAGTGTAAGTGAGACGAGTCTGACCTGAAATGTTGTCTGGTCGCTGTCAAGTACAGCTCTGTTTGAAAAAGGAAGCTGGAACAATGGCTTGCACATGCGCCTCTCCAGTTCGAGTTGGACAGACCTCTCTCCCTTTTCCTACTGGCTGTAAAATACAGATTTAATCATACAAACAACTTGTGTAAATAAGTGATTGTTGCTTCTATTTCAGCATAGATTACAGCTTGAGAGATCAAATCTTCAGAGTAAAGGAGGCAGCGCTCAGCTGCCTTAAAAAGGGAAGTGTTTTTTCCTGCCGTCGGTGGGCCTGTCCTACGTCTTGGTGCTTTCCAGCCCGGGTTTGCTCCACAGATCCAGCTCGTGAAGCAAACACAGACCTCGTTCTAAGGTCACTTCTACACCTGAATTTGTATCCATTAGCTCAATGCCTTTCAAAGCACTTAAAGCCCAGGACTAGATAGATCTTACTTTCCTTTCTGCACGTGCTTGTTAGTTTGAGACTTCGGGTTACCACTTGTGTCTGAGGAGACACAATAAAGACGCTCTTACTCCTGCCAGGTTCAGCAGAAAGGAAGGAAAATGGATGGATTTATTTACATTATCTTATTTTTATACACGTCCCAACTCCACAAGGGATTGGAGAGCATGTCACTTCCTTCTCCATCCCACTGGAGAAGAAAGGTGCTCATCAAAGTTGTCATATCACAAAAGGAATGAAAACCAGAAAATACCATTAAGTAAACACTGGCTATTATTTACATGAATCTGTGTGAAAAGAATCTGACTCCAAGGTTAAAAACAGAAGGCTTACAAAAACCAGGGCAACATGTGCTTCCATCACAGCCCGCTGTGCGGCTGGATCGCGGCGTTGAGGAACTGGGCTGGCAGGACCCAGCTCCCTCGGGCTGGTACCAGCCTGGTTGAGACCAGAACCTCAGCACGAGCAATCCACTGTGCTTTTCCCTTCACTTGCAGCACTCAGGGAGCTCCTCTGCCACTGGCAGCACCTGAGGGAGACAGAGTCTGCACCAACCCCGTGATTTTGGCTTCGCTGCGGTAGCACCTCCGTGCTCTGCACAGTGACGGGTGCAGCAGCCCGGGATCACCTGAGGGCCTCACCAAGGAGCTCTGCAAACTTCTCCCCCTTAGGATGAAAGTTTGGCCGTGGCAGCTGCTGCTGCCCACAGGCCCAGCCTGTTCAGCAGCCTCGCTCCAGGCGTGGCTCTCCGATGGACTTTCGGCCATGCACGTCCGGGAGCAGCCACGTAGCAAAGCCAGCCCTGGAGCCTTCAGACAGCCTCGGGCCAGAGTCAATGTTTGCTCCCTCTTTTGCCAAAGGCTGATAAAACAGCAGCTTTTTCCCCCTGTTCTGTCTTCTCCCTCAGAGTTCTTCCCTCATTCTTCATTTTGCCTGTCTTTCCTACTGCTCTCGCTGCCTTTTTATGTCTAAGGGTATTTTAAGGGGCAGGCATCAGGGGACAAACGTTCTAGACTTTTATTTTGGTTCTTTTTCAAGAGTTCTTCTCAAACAGATACTCGGTGGAGTATCATGGGGAGGGGATTTGAGGAAAACAAGCTAGATGGGGGAAAAAGATCTTATTTGAGTGAAAATTACAATTCACTGAATACAATTAGTGTGTCATAATTAGGCCCTTTTGAAGGGAATCTGTTAAGACAGTAATTGCACTCTGCAATCCTTTTTTCCCTTCACTGCTGCTTACTAATAATTTGATACTGTGAAAAACAAATTGCTTGTAGATTTTGTCCTCTTTGCTCAGCTTGCGAGTACTAAAATTAGTTGATTTTATTTAGCTTTATGGTTGGCTTATTTTTGTACCTATTTACTAGCAAAAACTGCTGTTAAGCTACATTGCATTTGTTCAGGGAAAATGCTGGTCTCGCATCCCTCTCTGGTCTTATTTTAAAAGAGGAAAGGTATTAATGCTGCAGTAACACTTGGTAAGCTTCTCCTCCCTAAATACAGAGAAGAATCCATCCTTAGGAATCCAAAACTCCAAAACTGGCACTTTTTTCTTTAAAGAAAAAGACATGATGATTCAAGAACTGAGAGTCACCTTTCCACTTGAGGGAAGGATTAAAGGCCAGCTCCTGCCATTTGACAGGGGAAAAATAATTGGATGCTTTTGGCAGCCGTCTCTCAGATAATTCCTTGATATTTGTGAGTGGATCTGCCTGTGAGAGTGGCTCTTCGAAGAGCATCGTAGAGCCCCCCTGGTGCTCAGGCTCAGGTCAAGGTCAGATGTGAGAATTTCTCACCACCCAGGCTCTTTCTGCTTCCCACTTTGCTGCCATAAGAAGCTTCACACCGGAGAAGATCAGGATTTGGGGCTTCTACAGGAACAAAAGGCTTACCTTCTTTATCATCACATGGAAGCTTGGGTTCTGCGTGTGCCAACTTCAAAATTTTATTGTGGTGTCTGGGAAGAAAAGAATTTGAAGAATGCCATTGGCTGCAATAGTTTTGGCGTAGAAAATAAAATACTGGGGTGTCTCGTTTCCACTGCGGGATTTAGATCTATTGTCAAAATTGTGGCTTCATGAAGTCTCTAGGTTTTTTGTCACTTTTTTTTCCTGTGTAAATGGAAATTTACTTCCAAAACTCCATTATGGTACCTGCTGATACAGAAACCTTGAGTGTTTGCAGTATAAGGAATTAGCATTGGGACATCTTTTCAAGGCCATGTCGGACAGGGCTTGCAGGAACCTGGTCTAGGAGCTGGAATGAGATGATTTTTAAGGTCCCTCCCAACCCAAACCATCCCATGATTCTCCGATTCAAGCCAGAGCACACTACACCAACTTGGAAGCTCTTCAGGGCAGTGTTACTGTGCTGCTTAAGCATGGTTTGGAAAGGTTGTGCTTTTATTCACCGTGCTGCCTGGTAGAGATGTGTGCCACAGGAAAGAGTGAGGCGTGTCAGAAAATGCTTCATCAATCCTACCTTTTCTGTGACTAAAGAGATTTTTAATTCATTCATTTTTTCTTCTCAGTGACTCTTGGGTTGCAAATAAGACAGAGGAGTTCAAAGGTGGTCACACTTCCCAAAAGTCAGGGAGCTGCTGGAGCAATGAAACATCTGATGCAGTCACAGTGCTTCAGTTTAGCTGTCAGAGAATAATCTTCTCATTGCTTCTCAGAAGCAGAGTCCTTCAGGGAATAACACAAACGTTTCACATGATCCAAAGTGCCAGATTTTTGCATTTGAACCGCTGAGATAAATAACGTGGGGGATGGGGAAAGTTCACAAAATTGCTCAGGAGCTGTGGTTATGAACACTGGTGTGTGCTACATGTTCCAGCTAAAATTAACTTCCATTTGCACTCTGCTGAGCCTTCAGGTTAACCTTGAATGACCTTTGGTCACTGGCAAGTGGCCAGATGCCAGTGGTACTACCTGCAGCTTTTTGCCCAGGTTTGGGAGCTTTTCTCCGTGGCAGGTGTGCACCAACACCTTTGCTGTTGCCAGTGGGCGAAATTCCACAATTCCAGTGCCCTGAGCACCATCAGCTCCAGTGCTATGAATGGAATGGTTTGGGTTGAAAAGGACCTTTGGGATTGTCCAATTCCAACTCCCATCACACATCCACCATCCCACAGTAGCCCCTGGCCAGGGTAGAAGGCAGCTCAGTCCTACAGGTTGCTGTGTGGGGGAATGGGTTGTAGGAAGCTGTCTGACGTGTGCTGTTATGGTGTGTCCTGGCAGACTTTATCAACCCGAGAGCAGAACAAAGTCTTTTAACTTCCTGCCCTACAAACTCAATCTGGTATCTGGAAATGAAGCTGTGTTCCTGCATGCCTCTGCGTTCTCCTGTGTAATCAAGATTTTTATAGTGGAACTTGGTTAACAATTGTAATGATGTATGAGCCACGGGCGAAGCTGGTTCATTTCCCAGAGCTGCTGCCTCTCCTGTATTAGCCAGGGGAAAGAGTAAAGTATGAATGTTTGAGAAGCAGAGAGAGAAATAAACGACTCCAATAGCAGGGGGAGTAACAGTGCTGCTTTCAAAAAAGAGATTTTTTTTTTAAAAAGCGTATCTTATTTCACTTGAGAATCAAAACTGCCTTTTAAATTGTCCTGCCAAATTTTTAAGAAATAATGTTAGAACAAATATGAATAAAAAAAATTATTCTTATTTTTAAGTAATCAAACCCATCATTATGACATTGCTTAACAGCTGCTTTTTTTCTTTTCTTTTTTTTTTCCCCAATCAAATAGTCCTTCCCGCTAATATGGAATATAAAGCTGTTTTCTGTTTGTGCCTTTGAACTCCCTCGTATAATTCCAAGGAACACCCATGATGACAATCAAATTCTGCTTGGCAATATCCTAAATAGGTCAGGTGCACTGGGGAGCAAAAGCCTTCCGTCTGTTGTATTCCCTTTATTAATTGCCAGGGAAATAAAACCACTGGAGTTGCATCACCTCGTGTGTGCTCTGAGACCTGGGACTGCCTGTGCACATTCCTGTGGCCACCAAAGATGGCACGGAGCAGTGGGAAGCTGCCTGGCCCTCCACCTTTTCCCCAGAGGGGTGGCACAACTTTTCTAACAGGAAACACGATCAGAATAACCAAATTCCAGGCCTTGTGCCTGACGTAGCTGAAGTTGTGGGTTTTATCCTGATCTTTCCCTCCTTCCCGTCCCTCACCTGCACTGGCAGATCCAGTCATGTCCCTTTACCACCCTCCCAGCCCAGCAGGTGTGTGAAAGTGTGGGATGGTGGCTGTTTCTGGGCAGAGAGGGAGGAAGGAGGTGGGAGCTGCTATGACAGGTGAGGAAGAGGTGGTTCAAGGTGGTTAAGAGGGGGGGATCAGCCTTTTCAGCTCCTCAGGCTGACACAACCCAGATCCTGTGTTAAATAAAGTCTGGCAGTGCTGCAGTTCAGTCCTGGAGAACAAGTCATGGCGTTTTTATAGCAGAGGTCATGCCTTGAAGTACAGGGAGTTCATAGCTGGCTTTCCAAGGTGTGGTCTTTTTTATTGACCTCTCCATACCCAACTGTCCCGGCTGACCTGGGGATCTCACTGCATGAACATGGGATTGTCTACTTTCCTGTCCTCCAGGGGGGACAGGCTGCTTCCAGAGCCATGAACTTGACTTAGGCAGCAAGGTGGGGGTTCCCATGGAACAGTATCTGTTGCCCTGGTTTTCTGTAAACCTTCTGTTTTAACCTTGGCGTCAGATTCTTTTCACACGGATTTATGTAAATAGTAGCCGATGTTTACTTAACGGTATTTTCTGTTTTTCATTCCTTTTGTGATATGACAACTTTGATAAGCACCTTTCTTCTCCAGTGAAATGGAGAAGGAAGTGACATGCTCTCCAATCCCTTGTGGAGTTGGGACGTGTATAAGAATGAGATAATGTCAATAAATCGATGTCATTTCCTCCTTTCTGCTGAACCTGGCAGGTGTTAGAGCGTCTTTATTGTGTCTCCCCGGACACACAGTATCCATTACCTTTCATTTTTTGGGGAGGTTGGTTGCTTCACCTCTGTGGTGTGTGGATAGAGGGAACCCAGGGAAAGCTGTGCTGATGCACTTTGGGTTTGTTACAACGTTTTAGGGGAACAGACTGCAAAATGTCTCTGAGCATGCAGTGCTCCTGAAGAGAAGCACTGAAAAAACATAAGGAGGACTTCCTGAAAGCGGGCAGTGAGTGCAGCTCGAAGGATGCTCTAATGAGTGGTGCCCCACAGTGTGGGCATGGAAGCGCTGCTGGAAGAGCTCGTTCCGGGGAGAACGGATAGACTTGATGAGTCAGGAGTGTCCTGCTTTCACCTCTCCTCCTCACAGCTCTCCAGGCTTTCAAAAACCTTTGCTAGCAAACACTCGTCTCCAAACTTAACATCCTGACAGAGGAGGGGGAGAAAAAACCTGGAAAGAATCGTGTCACTACAAGAGCGAGGTGACGGGGGGAGGAGAGGTAAGAGATCAGACCTGGCGTGCAGCCTCTTGGAAAATCTGATTTTTCTCACTGCTGTCCTGCAAGTTTCATTTTCTTTCTATTTACCTCTGAAATATAGCCTTTTTTCCAAAGTTTTTCGCTGCCTTCAAATCATAGAATTATAGAATGGCCTGGGTTGGAAGAGAACTTGAAGGTCATCTACTCCCACCCCCTGCCATGGGCAGGGACACCTTCCACTGTCCCAGGCTGCTCCAAGCCCCATCCAACCTGGCCTTGGACACTTCCAGGGATGGGCATCCAAAACTTCTCTGGGCAACCTTTGCCAGGGCCTCACCTCCCTCACAGGGAAGAAGTTTTTAATATCTCATCTATCCCTACTCTCTGTCAGTTTGAAGCCATTCCCCATGTTCTTGTAAATAGCCTCTCTGAAAAACAAAACAAAACAAAACAAAATCTTCTCAAGTATTGAAGGAGCAGCTTTGGCCCTTGGTTTCACATCTCCAGTGCAGTTTGAAAGCTGAGATCTTACTTAAATTTGAGTTTGAAGTTCAGATCTTTGGTGTGAGGGAGACCTTTAAATAGAGGTAGAAGTAAAGGAGTGAGACTGAACTTCTCGGAAGGGTTTCTGCCTGCTGCTGAAGGACAAGGGGACTGTGGTGTCTTTGGCAAAAGGGAGATTACCAAAAAAATCATGAGCAGTGCTCATGAGGCTTGGGATGCCTCCTAGCATCAAGAACATTAGGAACGGGCTTCATTCCCCTGATTAACTTTGTTATTTCCAGACGGCACAGTAAACATGGCCCATGACTCACCTACAGCGTGAGGAAGGTTTAAAGATTAGTCACTTCAAGCCTTCTTGAGTTTGCCTAGCATGTCTTGACTCTCTACATATGTATAAAACTGTTTTAGTCTTGCTGCAGTTGGAGAGTTGTTGATTTAGTTTCAAAATAAGCTTGCTTTTTTTTTTTTTGTAGTGTAGGACTTTTGAAGCTAAGTAGAGAAGAAGAGTTAAAAATTCCTTTTTGTTTTGTTTTTTTTTTTTTTTTAATTTGACAGCATTTTCTCCGAGTCTAATGAGCGATAGAGGAAAAGAAAAGAATGACCTGACAAAATAAATTGGAAGCTAATTTTGGAGAGCAAAAGCCTCGGAAAATTGAAATTCTGAGCTGTATGCAGCTTCTAACTGTAATCATTCACTGGGTATAATACATTGATGTAGGCTTACTGATTTCATTTCCTTAACTGAAAAAAAAATACAAAAAAAAAAAAACCAAAGCAAAAAGCCCTCCTTAATACTGTATTCTGAAAGGTAATGTATTAACATGATTTCTCCTTTTTTTTTTTTTTTTTTACTCCCTTAAAAAAGCCCAGCCTCTAACATGATTATGCTTTTTTAGAGGTTCATTCCCTAAGCAGTGCTGGTGAAGAGAACAGCCACAGCAGACACTGAACCTCAGACAGTGCCGTGTTTACTGTGGGGCTGGAAGCTCTCCCTCTCCTCAGGTCCTCCTGCAGCACCCTCAGCTCCCTCTGATGTGGCTGCCCATGGTCCCAAAGAGCTCCGGGTCCTGCTGGGCACTGTCTGCTCTGTGGTGGTTACACGCTGTGGTTTCCAAGCGAGAGAGAGTTTTGTGCTGAGAAGGAGGCTGTGAAATGGGTGATGCCATTCACAAGCACATCTCCAAGAGTTAGGCTCTTCCTAGCTGTGGAATTATTGAATTAATAGCTGTCTCTCCAGCACCTTAAGTCACCCTGTTCTCCAGGGAGGGAGGGGTGAGCTCTGGATGAGGCTCTTGCTAATTTAGGACACGGCACAGAGCTCAGACAGAGCCTGTCTCTAAACCAAGGCTGCGTGGGCACTGGGATTCCTCATGAGACCTGCAGTGAAATGTGAGAGTTGCTCCCAGTGGCATTCGGCTTACAGCCTCCCTGTCTCATCAGTGCTGTGCTGTAATTACCAGGAAATTGATTAATTCAGTTCCTTTACACCTACTAACAGGTGGAAACAGGCGTTTTGGGTTTAACAAGAGCTTTGCGTGCACTTAAATCGCAAACAGCTGATGACTCGTGCGTTCATTCTTAAATTTCAGAGTGTCTGTGGGGTTTTTTTTAATTCCTCCATTTATCTAGGCACTCATCTTTCCATTCGAGAATGTGTGTGGTATAAGTACAACAAATATACAGATTTTCATACAGGTTACCCTGGAGTAACCTGCTGCTCTCAGTGAGCACTGACTCTGCTTGTGGTGAAGTGTTGGTGGCTGCCCTGGGGAAGGCTGATGAAGGCACCTCTTGGCTGCCATGCAACCCCTTCCTTCTGAAAGGTTTGGCTGCCCGGGGTCTCTGTGGCACCCCTACATCTGTTAAAAGACCATCACGCTTTTCCCTACTCTCCTAAAGTAATTTAAAGCCTGTCGATGCTTATTTACAGGCGATTTTTTTTTCTAGACCTCTAGATTATTGTTGTTACTCTCTAATTACTCCAGATTTTACTCAAAACCCAGTGCCTAGAGCAGGACTTCAGCTGCAGCTGGTTTATGTGAACCACAGGATTGCTTCACACACCTGGTTTTGTCTGCTCTAGGGTGTGAGGTGGGAGAGATACTCCTATGTGGGGGGAAAAAAATAAAAAAGAGGGAAAAAAGGTTAATCTTTTCTGAAAAGGCAATGAGACAAAATTGCTACGATTCACACAGCTCTAAGATAAGCAAGTAATGGCTCATGTTCAACAGCAAAGCATGTTCATATAGCATGAATAGGATGGATGTGTTGTATGATAAATCTAGACACAGCAAATAAATTTCAGCCTGAAAAATAAGATAGCACATGAGATGGCATGTGCAGAAAGAATGCTAATGTTTAGGGAACCGAGGGCATTGGCAGGAAGGAGAGTGTAGAAATGAAGAATAGATATTTTGTTTTGTTACCAGGATTGATTGGCTGACTATTTTTTTTGTCTTTAAACCATAATAGCCTTCCCTTATTGTCAAAATGATAATATATATAAAGCACTTCCTGTAATATTTTTCTTCAAAATGACTATTCATCAGTCCCGCAGTCAGATGCTCATATTTCAACTCACAATTTAGTTTAGCAAGTTTATACTTCAGAGCAATCTGTCATTTTAGCATTTGTGTTTTTTATACAAATCTCCACCACAGAAGCATGCAGTGCTCTTAAGCACGGACAGATTGGCTAATCCAGATAGTACTTTGTAATCTTCTGGCAAAGAAAGAGATTATTGCTTTTCAGGCAGGAAAAAAAATTATTCCTCCCAGTCTAGCAGTGCAGATCATGAAGAGATTGAGGGGAAAAACTCTGGGTCTTCTGCTGGGCCCTGTGAGGGTGTGAGGGTGTCTGGGAATAGATGTTTGAAGTGGCTGGGGAAGAGAGTGAATATGAAATGTGAAGAAAGTAGTAATTGTAAAGGCAGTACATGTAAATCCCAGGTCCTGGCAGCAGCTGGGGATGGAGTGAGGGGAATGGCAGCAAAGGCCAAACACACTCTGGAGGGCTCGGCCTGCTGCTGCCACTTGTTCTCCTGTTAACTCCCCAGACTACAAACACGGCACAGTTCCTGTGACAAACTTCTGCTGTTGTGAAAGCAGGAATTATCTTTGGTGATAAACTTGACCTTCTGGTTTGCCCATGTTTTCATGGAGTAATAAATCACCTTCCTTTGCATCGCCGGAGCTGCAGTGAAATGTGGGCACCTCCTGTTGAACAAACGTCATTAGAAAATTAATCTCCTTTTTTTTTCCTTCCTCAGAGTGCCTCTCTTATCTTGGCTGAATGGGTAAACCCTTCTTATGGCCATGGGGGGGGTTTTTTTTTTTTTTGGAGGTAGGAGCAGATAGGTCTGTTTTCTTTGGTGAGGTGACCTCACTCAGGGCAACACTGGAAATACTTCTCCTCTTGGACTTGGTGTCAGTTGTCGGTCTGTGCCCTTCCTCCTCCTTCTCCTCCTCCTCCAAAGTGACGTATAATTCCATCCAAGCTGCAGAGGCTTATTTGGCTTTGGGGTGAGATGTTCCTCCAGTGCAGGGACTGCTTATGAGCAATGAGAAATGGGAGAGTCTGACCCTGCCCCAGTGTTCATGGGCAGTGTGCCAGTCCAACAAATTTACCTATTTTTGCTTTCAGTCTTACCTTTTAAACAAAGTACATATATTCTGCAAGCAGAAATGTGTTTCTGTGGAGGCTTTTTAAGTTTATGTCTGACTTTGCAGTCCTCTACATCTAGAAATGCCTCCAAAAATTTCTCTAACTCATCTTTTAAATTGCTTTTATTTCTGCATCTTTAGAGGAGCAGATGAAGAATCTATATTAAAGCCTAGCCTTCTGATTTTTTTTTTATTAGAAAGTAGGCTGTAAATGCTAACTCTAAGTAACACAGAGGGGAAAAAACCATACAGTGTGTCTGTGCTTTAAAAGCCACTGCATATTGTAACATTACTAATTTGTAGAAACAAATTGCTGAAATAACCTGACTGACAGTCAGTGCCAATAATAACACGTAATAACTGTGGGCAAACACAGCACGTAGTTACTGGTGTTTTCTTTTCTGTGTGATGGTTGTAAGCAATTCTTGCCAGATGGGCTGATAATGTAATTAGGAATCGTTGTGTTAAATGAGGCAGCATTTAAATTGCTAACTAATTTTCCTATCTATTAACCGGCTTGAAAAAGAAGAGCTGTTACCCAAATGATTTCTAGCTGCTAATCCCTAACAAATACTGCATTTCTTTGAACCCTTTTTTTGGTTTTTTTTAAGCACTGTCTAGCAGATTATTTTCTGGAGGGTTTATTATGCGTGGGACAAAATAAGAAAGAGAGTTAAGAGATGGTACAAGCTCAGGGGTGAGATGGGGTGGACTTCTACCAAGCCAGTACATTGTGATGTGTGGTAACAGCTCCTGAGCAGGTAATGGGATGATTCCTATTTCTGGTCTCTACATGGGGATAAAAACTTTTTTACTTTGTCATAGTTCACTGTATGGCGTGCTCCAGCAAGCAGAGTTGACTTACCAGCCCAATTTTAAGTGTGTGCTTTGGGAGAAATCATGAAAGCACAGCAGGACAAGATTTTGAGTGGCGCATGAATGTTACTGGTGTGGAATGGATGCTCTTTACTGAGGGCAAGAGAAAAGGGAAAAGAAAGGGGCACCCTTGGGTCGAGTTAAAATCCCAGAGGAGGCACGATGGCTTGTAGTTTTCATCATGAAAAGAGATATTATTGTTAAAAGAGAGTAGGTTTAGATGAGATATCAGGAAGAAATTCTTTATGTGAGGGTGGGCAGGCCCTGGCCCAGGGTGCCCAGAGCAGCTGTGGCTGCCCCTGCATCCCTGGCAGTGCCCAAGGCCAGGCTGGACACTGGGGCTGGGAGCAGCCTGGGACAGTGGGAGGTGTCCCTGCCATGGCAGGGGTGGCACTGGATGGGTTTTAAGCTCCCTTCCAACCCAAACCATTCTTTGATTCTATGAATTCCTACAGAGCCACATTCTTTGCTCTGCTGCCTTGTGAAGGAAACAGTCAATTATCATTAAGGTTTTGACTGAACCCCAGAGTAAATGTAAGGCTGACTGAGATTGTTTATTGTATTTATGGCCCTATCTGTGCAAATCCTATTCCTTTTTTTATTTTTTTTCCTACTGCCTATGCTTCAGCTGAAGCAGGAATGGAGAGCCAAACACATTTTTGCAATCCGGTTTCTTTACAGAATCGTGGAATAGTTAAGGCTGGGAAAGACCTTTCAGATCATCAAGTCCAACCATCAACCCAGCACCACCCCCATGTTCATCAATAAACATGTTCTCAAGTGCCCCATCCACATATTTTTTGAACACTTCCAGGGATGGTGGCTCTACCACTTCCCTGGTCAGTCTGGTCAAGTGCTTTACAACAGTTTCCGAGGAAAATTTTTCCCTAATATCCAGTCTAAACCTCCCCTGATGCAGCTTGAGGCCATTCCCCTCATCCTGTTGCTTGTTACCTGGGATAAAAGAGTGACACCAGCTCACTACAACCTCCTGACAAGCAGTTGTAGAAACTGTGGCTTGTGCAGTGGTGAAACTCTATTGCTCGACCTAAAAGGATTGATCAGACCTATGAACTTGGAGAAAAAAAAATCCAGTGGCTTTTTCCGTGGACCAGTCTCTTAGTGGGGATGAAGAGTATCCCTGGTTCAGTGTGGGTGACCCAGGGAATCCCATGAAAAGCAACAGCGTGACAGGTTTGCATGCAAGCCCTGAGATTCCACACCTGGAAAAGGCTGTGGGTGCTAAATCACGCAGACAGCTGCTTCAAAGAAATGCATTTTGCACTTTCAGCCTATGGGATTTGTTTTGTATATTTTTCTGGAAGTTACTAAAACCTCCCAACCTCAAACCAAAACAGGGAAGAGAAACTTCTACAAAGTCTGAGCAGGGTGTGTATGAGAACAGAGGCAACTTCTGTCCCAGCTAAGGGCTACGAGCAACCTCTGTGCAGCAAGAAATGAATGATTGCTGCTCTCACTTTCCCATGAAAATGTGAAGGAAGTCACTTTCTGAGTGCATGGTGGATAACTGCAAATTGTTTTACGCCAGGCGGTTCAATGAGGCACGAATAATAACCAGTCTGGTGTGGATGTCGTCATCTTGACATCACCTGCTCTACCAGGGCAGGTGCCTGAACCACAGACAGACAAAGCTTTGCTGAATGAGAAAAAGATAACACATCAATAGGCAATTTTTTTTTTCTGATAGCAAAATATAACAATATTTAGCAATGGAAGGGCTTAGAAATATTAAAAGCCTACTGGTAAGTTAAATTATTGGAGCAGCATAGCATGCAGTAAGTGCTATTTGATGCTGGTGCTAAATCAAGCACAGGGAAGTTAAGGGGATCCTTGAAGTATTGATAAAGTGTTTGACTTCCAGTGAAAAGAAATCATTAGGACTGGGGGTTTTTTTAGTGTCTCTACCCCTTCAGAGTAGAAAAAATGTGAAATGCATGACCTCAGAGGCTTCTGCTTTCAGTGTTTGTGACTTTCAGTAAACAAGTTTGGATTTGCTTCTTTTTATAGCCACAACTTAATGGCATATAGATAGTGTCATATTCCCTCTGTAAGTTTGTATGGCAGAGGTGGATGTTCCTGTCTTGCTTTCTGTAAAATAGGGATCTTTGTGAACCTCCTGTTAATAATAGCAACACTGTTTGCATATAGGAAATGCAGACAGCAAAATAATCTCCAGGTGCCTTACTAGGTGCAGATTTCATGTCCCACAGCTGTGGTAAAGATGACCTTCAGGGAGAAGAAACAATTTAGAGCAATTGCTCTCAGTATCTGCTGTGTAAGTCTGAAATGGAACTTGGAAACCATTTTAAAAAGCCCCCAAAAATCCCCAGAAAGGCTTTGCTTCTTCCAAAAGCAAAAGGAAAGTGGTTTCTCATTGTTTTTCATGCTGGACATGTGATCAGTCAGCAGTCTTCGTGCCGTTTTTCCTCCAAAGACTCTTTCAGCCAAGTCTCTCTGAACTTGGCCTGTGTAAAATCTGGTTGGATCTGACAATCTGTGGCAAAACAGGGGGATCACTAAACAAGCATCTCTGGGTGACTGGAAGTGTTTCACGGGAGATGGCCGTGATAACCCCAAGGAAGCTGCTCCCCCTGCCCGTGAGAGCTCCCATTTACCAACCCTGCCATCACTGCTGGCTCTGCCTCGGCATCGGGGTCCTCTCTCCCCTGGGGGGAATGGTGAAGGCACAGAGAGCTGTGGCCACCCTCCAGCTGTCACAGCAGATTGCTCAGGAAATCAGGCTCAGGTGCCCTGGAGTTCAGTTTTTGTTTGGGAGCCAGGCAGGCAAGTGTAACAGGCTGGGGAGTGAGCACAGAGTGTGCTTGGCTTCAAGTTTTAGGAGAGGGCAGGGCCTTCCTCTGGAGATCATAGAATGGTTTGGGCTGAAAGGGAAGTTAGAGATCATCTAATTCCAACTGTCCTGCCATGGGCAGGGACACCTTCTACTATCCCAGGCTGCTCCAAGCCCCATCCAGCTTGGCCTTGGACACTTCCAAGGATCCTGGGGCAGCCACAGCTTCTCTGGACAACTTGTTTCAGTGCCTCATCCAAGTCCTTCTGAAGAAGTTCTTTCTAATATCTAATTTAAACCCACTCTGTCAGTTTGAAGCCATTCCCCCTTGTCCTGTCCCTCTGTCCCTTGGGAATTGTCTCTCTCCATGCTTCCTGGGGCTCCTTCAGGCCCTGCAAGGCCACCCTGAGCTCAGCCCAGAGCTTCTCCTCTCCAGGCTGAACAATCCCAGCTCTGGCAGCCTTTGCTCCCAGCAGAGCTGCTCCATCCCTCTGCTCATCCTGGTGCCTCCTCTGGCCTCTCTCCAGCAGCTCCACGTCCTCCCTGTGCTGGGCCCCAGGGCTGGGGCAGCTCTGCAGGTGGGCTCTCACCTGAGCACAGGGGCACAGGGGCACAATTCCCCCTCACCTCTGCCCACCCTGCTTTTGGTGCAGCCCAGGACACGGTTGGTTTCTGGGCTGCAAGCTGACATTTCCTAGGACATGTCCAACCTCTCAGCCACCAGCACCCCCAAGTCCTTCTGGGCAGGGCTGCTCTCTGTGGTTGATCAAGACAGGACAGGATGGGCAGCCCTGGACCATGGCTCCTTCAGTGGCCACCTTGTGACTCTCCAGAGCTCGCCTGATGCTGCCCCAGCAGCACCGTGGACCCGGCAGTCACCGTGGAGGGAAGCAGGCTCCCATGGTGACAACATGAAAGCAGCTCCTAGTGAGACGTGCAGGCACTAAAGAAAATTCAGACCCGAAGGGTCGCCAGGAGAGAAAGAGAACTCAGTAAGTTATACCCACCCCAAAATGAGCTGCTGATCACTGGCGCTATTGTGAGGACTACAATAAATCAGTGTCTGCCCCGGCCGCCTGCATCTCATTATGCACAAACATGTGGATAGAGAATGTCAGCCTCAATAGCATCTGTCATGTGAGCACTGCTGTGTCCGAGTGGGCTGGAGCTTGCATGGTTAGCCAGCTTTGTGCTTTCCCTCTTTCTTTGTGGGGGATATCTGTTTTCTTCTGGAAACCTTGATTTTGCCTCCGTCTTGTGGGTAGTAAATTTGCCCTTTCCTTCGATGGCTTGTGAATTTCGTGACGATAACATTGTATTTAAGGTGCGGGGGTAAAATATCTTTCATATGTGTCATATTTAGTGATTTTTTGTTTGGTTTTGGTTGGTTTTTTTTTTCCCCCCCCAAGTCCTCCTCCGTGTATGGTGCCATGCATATCACTGAGGCCAAGGCAACACCTACATGTATTTATGCAGCTGATCTATAGTGCCCATTGCTCAAGCATCACAGACTACCTCAGAAAGGCTAATTAATTTAAGCCCTGCAGCACCCCTTTGAGGCAAATTTTGTCGGTCCTGATAGATGCACTAGATGCACACATTGTAGCTGCTCTTTGTTATTTATTTTTCATACGGTTTCTATGCCAGGAAAGGGGGATGGAAATGAATAGTTTGTACTCTGTTAGGTAGTTGAAAAAATGTTAGGCTTTTGATACCGTTGAAATGAAGTATGTAGCAAACTTTGGATTTTACTGCAGTGCCTCAGAGGTTCTTATTTTCTTTTAAAGCCTCAGCTCCTGGAGCCAGGTGAACTTGTGGATGTCCTTTTGTTTTTAGATGTCTCTGTCTAGCTCGTGTGGTTGCAAAATAAATTTTAATGTATTGTCTTTGCTTAATCTAAAATCTGGGATGCAGCGAGGCGCTTGGCTAAGGTTGTAGGTTTGTTTCTTTTTAGTCTTAAAATTTCTCCAAGATTGGGGCTGGGAATACCAATGACAGAGTGTGCGTGCAGTTGAGAAGAGATTCCCAGAGATCACTGCTTGGTTTTGTGTTCTTGTTTAAATTCCAGGGTTCCTCAGTCCCATACTTAAGGGGGTAAAACTTGAGGGGGGAAAACAAGCAAAACACCACCTCCCTCCCCCTCCATGAGCAAACCAAAGATGTTTTTGAACATTGACTCACACTTTCTGTCTATGCTCAGTCTTACTAAAGAAGGATGCAGCACATCTTCTTCAAATGCTTTGTCCTCCTTTGTGTTTACACTCATTCCTGAGCTCAGCCCTGCTTCTCCACCTCCTTTGTCAACACCAAACCTGTTTCCCTGATCATTCTCTCTTGCCCTTCCCACATCCCCTTCCCATTCTAGATCCCGAGCTACATCCTGTCTTAAGAAGTGATGAGGACAACCAAAGGGGCTGGTTTGAGCTGGCTTTAAGCCATGGGCAACCAAATCTTCGTGTCTCACTCCCTCCTACAGGAAAATTCCTAATTCTTTAATATTTTTCTGGGGAGCAGCTGTTTTAAGCCAATCTGAGACCATGTTGTCACCAAAGGAGGCGTGGTTGCCTTTTTCTGGTATCTGCTCCTAGCATCTCCATTGGAGAAGCTGTCTCATGGGGCAGATTGCTGTTAATTTTTGGTACCTGTAGATGAGGAACCTGATCTGATTTGCATCACAGCCCTGGGAAGCATCCAGCCAAGAGCCTGGGAAAAGTGTGACCGTTGTTTTTGGTAGCAGCAGAGTCTCTGACTGATTTAAACTTATCATTTAATGGCTCTGTATCTAATCCAGTTTCTAGGCCTCGCTGAAAGAAGTGATCCTGCATGTGGCTGCAGCTTCCTTCAGCTTTGCCAGGGTGCAGCTGTGAGGAACCAGCCTGGTTACCTGAGCCAGATGGGGAGAGGAGGTGTCTCATTTTGTCCTAAATCACAGTTTTCAGCCTAAATCACCCTCCCAGTTAACCAAACAAGTGGCCCCCTCTTAGGCCACCTTGCAGTCATGGTTATAAACCTGCCACCCTCGTTTTTTAAGGTGGTGAGGGCTGTGGAAGGTTGCTGTTGTTCGGGATGAACTGGGCATTGCTCCCATGTTTTCCAAGCCACAAGGAAGCTTCCTGCTCCTGCTTATTTCTGTCCAGACCTGCACTCAGCCCCTGCCTTGAAATCTCGTGAGCTCTAAAGCAAACAGTGCTTTAAGCAGTCCATAATTCAGCCTGTCTTCGGGACAGGTTGCCAAGACTCGTGGGTTGGGCCAAAAAGAAATCTGAGATGATCAGGAATTCATCTGCTGTGCAAATGTGGGCTTGGCGGGTTTTCCCCCCTCCAAGAACAGGATTATTTTAGAGCATTTCAGCCTGATCAGCTGTTTTGGAGGGGCTGCAGCAGCATATCTTTCCCAAAAGTGACACTAAATTTAATTCTCAGAGCAGTGCTCACCATGATTTTAAAACTGAAGGGAGTTTAGATAAAACCTGCAATGATTTTTTTTTCTTCTTCTTCGTTCGTTTGTTTAATTGGATATGCAAATCACCTCTCCTTTCTTCTCTTTTGGCAGTTAAATATTCTGGTTGACACTGGGAGCAGCAATTTTGCTGTAGCAGGTGTGCCTGATCCGGATGTCACGTCCTACTTCAATCCCGAGCTGTAAGTACCTGTTCTGCACCCCACGGTGGAAATTAGGGGGTTTTTTGGATTCTGGCTCCTCTGTGCAAGACAGGATGATAAGGCAGCTCCTGGGGCTCCTGTGACATCCCATGGGAGTGGGATGTTGGTTGCCTGGTGGGAATTTTGGCCTTGCCTGATGCAAAATCCTGCCTGACACCATGAACAGCCCCACTGATGGCAGCGCAGCTGAGGTCTGAGTGAATATCAGCAGCACTAATTAGGGCTGGAGGAAAGAGAAGGTAAAAAATCACTTGTTAAATCACACCACTTTAAGCCTATTTCTTACCTGAATAGACTTGCAAGAAATTAAAATTTTAATATGCTTTGCCTTTGTTTGAAAACAAAAATTAAAACCCGGTGATTGTATCAGTTACTTGACATTTCATCCAGAAGCAAAATTACTTAGTCAAAACCTAATTTGTTGTTTAGTTTGGCCACAGGCCTCAATCAGTCAGTGATCTGGACAGACCCTGATGAATCTTGTTACTTATAAAATACAACTTGGTGGTTCTGCTGTTTATTATGCACTAAATTTGCTCTGTTTAGCATAAGCTGACATTAATCACAGCCAAGCACAGCCTTGTCTGTCTGAATCACTCTCCCTCTTTTCTTCCTGCCTTTCTCTAGTTTCAATTATTTCAGGTAAACTTCTCCAAAATGCAGTGTCTATCTTTAGCTGAAGCATATGGAGAAAAATATTTAAGAGGACTGGGAAACTGGAGAGTATCACCCTTCTCACTACCTCATATGTGTTTTTCATATGGAGTTTTACACTTTTTTCCAGTAAGATGCACCGGAAATGGAGAGAAATCCATTATTTCCATACTGCTTACTAGAGCAGCCTCACCTCCTGTCATATATTCAGATGTTAACAGAGATATTTCACATCACACTGATATGATACAGGTCTGGAAAATTCAGAATTTGCACTTGATAGCTATTTCTGTGCTGCTGTGGAGTTTTCCTTGCCAGCCAGCTATCCCCTTCCACAGGCAGTGGCTAGAGAAAATTTAATTGCAAGGAATTAAAAGCACAAGCATTCTTTCTCCCTTGTCTCTTAATTGATGTTGTTGAGACTGTAAGGACAAGGCCTCTCTCATAAGAAACACAAACCATTAGAAACAGCAACAGCAGAGCTTCTGTGTGGAGAAGGACAGACTTTGTAATCGTGAAGGTTACAGCCTCTGATCGGTGCTCTCAGTGGATGCTTTGAGATGTTTTGAGAACTTTATTGTGAGGTTAGTCATGAAACCTTGAAGCCTAGGGCCTGAGGAAATGGTTAAGGGTGCTTTGTAAAACTATTCAAAATAATTAATTGCAGTCCAGAGCAACTGCAGCAACAGTTTGTGGTTTGGGCTGCGTTGATGGAGTCCTGCAGTGTGCTCAGGATACAATCAGCAGATGCCTGGGTACACCACGCTTCTTCCATTTTAAATGTTTTAATTACAGTTAAATAACTGCTGTCTTGGAGGCATCCTGGCCCCAGTGAAATCAGGTAGATGTTTCAAGAACATTGGTTGCAAGAAAGATCTGTAGGTCACCTCACACACATCCTAAATGAGGCAGGGCTGAGTCCAGCCAAGCCCTGTAAACTTCTGAGGATGGAGAATCCATGCTCTATCCAGGCAGTGTGTTCCAGCACCGTGCCACATTCCCCTGGGGAGGAAAAATTTCTTGTTGTCCAACCTGAACCTCAGAAAATGTAACTCCTGGCTCTGGCAGTCAGCCTGTCAGCTACTCCCCCTGATGTAGATCCCGTGCAAATCTGAGTGTGCAGCCTGTCCTTCCTGTACGTTCTTGATGAAGACATTCACAGAACCACAGAATCATTTAGGTTGGAAAAGATCTCCCAGCGCATCGAGTCCAAGCTGTGACCAATGCCCACCTTGTCACCAGCCCAGAGCACTGAGTGCCACGTCCAGGCCTTCCTGGGACACCTCCAGGGAGGATGAGTCCACCACCTCCCCGGGCAGCCTGTTCCAGTGCTCAACAACCCTTCCCATGAAGAAATTCTTGCTGGTGTCGAGCGCAAACCTCTCCTGGCACAGCTTGATGCTGTGTCCTCTTGTCCTGTTGTTGTTGCCTGGGAGAAGAGACTGACTCTCACCTAGCTGCACCCTCCTGCCAGGGAGTTGTAAAGAGCAAGAGTCTCTCTTGAGCCTCCTTTTCTCCAGGCAGTTTTTCCTCCACTCCCAACCCCTGGGGCTCTCTGCTTGTCGTGAGTCAATGAGCACCACCCTTTGGACCCAGGGGTGCAGCCCCTCTTCAGCCCACACCGTGGCTGGTTTGTTCAGCCCCACATCCTCAGCTTCCACGTGGGAATGCCATGGGAGGCGGTGTCCAAGGCCTGACTGAAGCCAAGATGTGCTACAGCCACTGTTCTCCTCATCAGTGCACCCAGTCTTGTTGTAGAAGCAGGCAGTGAGGTTGGCCAGGTGTGATGTGCCTGTGAAATTCCTCGTTGAGTGCCCGTGACTGCACTACTGTCCTTCACCTGCCTGGAAACAGATTCCAGGAGGTTGTTCTGGGAGACTTTTCGTGACCTGAGGTGAACCCCAGTCAGCTCCAGTCCCTTGGGCCCTGCTCATCTCTTTCTGAGGCTGGCCTTAGGACAGACCTTTCCCAGCAGTCAGATCACCTTCCCTGGTGCTGTGGTTTAAATCCCTGTCGTGGTTTGATGCTGGTTTAAATGCCAGACACACAAATGTGTATAAGTGGAATATGGATTCATTGAGGAAAATGTAAAGAAATTTCAGGGCAAACCAAGGTTCACACTTAAACAGTTGCAATATAACAGAAATTTTATTATTAATAGAATGGAAAAAAAGGATTGATAAGAAATTAAAGCAAACCTTTAAAACACTTTTTCTTTCCCAATGTTTTTTCTTTTTTCCTTTACCATAAACCTTTCACAAGTAAAAACAAAACAAGAACATGGTGTTTTGGTCAGAGATGTACTTTTTAAGAGTCTATTTATGCCTTAGAATAAGAGGTCTTTTCTGTTGTGCCATAGAGTTTTCACAAACCAACAGTCCCACCTGAAGAAAAATCTGTTGAAGTGAAGAAAGGTGTCTTTTCCATGAATTTTCCACAGTTTTCCCATACTGTAAAAATCACAGACCATAGGAGAAAATGGGGTTTTAATTTTTTAAGGATGAGTTATCTCAGTCTGAAAGCACAAATTCTTTACGTCAAGTGTCTAACAGCTTCTCATAACTTCTACATGGCCTGGCTTGGGCTTTTCTTTAAAGTCACAGGCTGCACAAGAATTTCTCATCCCCCCCAAGTTTTTTCCAGATAGTTTAAAGCCCTTTCTGTGGCTTTACAAGAAGCATCTTTTAAGTTTTGTGCCAAAAACTGCAGCAGCCCTCTTTTCCTGTTGCTGTAGCTGCCTTTCCATGGGATCTCGCCCCTTCCCCTCTGTCTCTGACCTTGGAATCACCATGTTCAGCTTCGTCCCATGTGACTTCCCCTTCTCCTCTTTCCTCGCTGACTTGAAAGAAAAGGTGTTTTCTTTGGCTGCAGTGTGGTGTTTTCTTCGGCCTTGGCCAGGGCTGTGCTGGATGCAAAGATGTCTCGCCGGTCCCGGCGGTCCCAGACCCCATTTTGGCCCCGTGGCTTCAGCCACAGGCTGCCAAAGTCTCCCCCAGTCCATCCCGGTCTGTCCCAGTGTGTTCCAGGCTGCCTGCGGAGCAGGGACAGCTGGCCCTGGGAGGGGAGGGCCGGCCCCGCGCTGCCGCCACACTGAGGGGTCAAGGAGAAAGGCCTGGCCCGGACCCAGGCCTCGGCCCAGGCCTCGGGGCCCCCACCCTCAACCACCCCTCGACCCTTGAGCCCAAAAGACAAAGAGGAAACTCCTACCCTGCCTGAGCTTTGTATATGCAAAACACAAAAGCAATTGGCTCAGAAATCTGTCCATCACGCAGGTTCAACCCATTGCAACCCTGATGTCAGCTCAGCCCCCCCCCAGCCACTCACTCACTCCCCCAGCAGTGGGGTCGGGAGGAGAATAAGAAGTGTAGAGCTGGTAAAACTCTTGGGCTGAGGGAAAGACAGCATAACAGGTAAAGCCCAAGGTGTGCGCACAAGCAGAGGAAAACCAGGGATTGGTTCACCACTTCCCATGGCAGGCAGGTGTTCAGCCCTCAAGCAGGGCTCCAACTCGTGTCGTAGGGATTTGGGAAGACAAACAACATAACCCCAAACATCCCCCCCTTCCCCCTTCTTCCCCCAGCTCTATATGCTGAGCATGACAACATATCCCTGGGATACCCCTGGGGTCAGTTGGGGTCAGCTGTCCTGGCTGTGTCCCCTCCCAAATTCTTGTGCACACCAAGCCTGGCAAGGCTGGGGTGGGATGAGAGGGAGAAAAGGCCTCAGCTCTGCAAGAGCTGCTCAGCAATAACAAAAACACCTCTATATTTCAACACTGTGTTCAGCACAAATCCAAAACACAGCCTGTGCTAGCCACTGTGAAGAAAATTAACTCTCACCGCAGCCCAAACCAGCACACTTGGTTGTCATGTTTTTGCAGAGGTGGTAAACAGGGGCATTGATATCACATCAGCTGGATCTGTAAAATTACCCAAGAGCGACCTTTGCCCATGTGTAAATGAGAAAAACGACCTATGGGCACTTTTGTTCCTTCCTAGGTGGAACACTTCAAGATTAGATAAAGCGGTTTCCTCTCATCTGGTAATCACTCCTGCAGTTTTTCCCTATATTGTCATGGAGTGCTTCCGACGTCTTAAACTGCAAGTTGAAGACGAAGGAAAAGAAAGATTAGTAATTTGTTAAATTAATGGGTTATGAGTTATAGATGTGTGCTTATTAGAATATTCATGTTGTGTTGGAGAGAGTGATGGGTCTTAATTTCCTGATGCCACACTCTTAGCTTAATTTTATTCAGATGATCAAAATCAGAAATTGAATGCATGATTCTTTTTTGACTGAAGGTGAGGGGGGTGCACGGGAAAGGCGTTATCTTTGTTTCAGAGGACCTGGAGAGTGTGTTTTTCAAGAAGAGCCCTCCTGGAGCAATTCTAGAAGTAACTTGTTAAATGATGTTGTGTATCGTATAATCTGTGATACAATCCTGCTGTTTAATTGCCTGGCTCTTTCTGTACAAAGCGAGTAAAGCTGTTACCATGCACCCTTTCACAACTTGGGCTTCTGAGTGGCTCTGACAAACCTTTGCTGTGAAAAGTTTTGAGTTTGCTGTGATAAGCAAGCTCTATAAGTCACCACAGCGTAAAAGGTTTTGCAAAATGACCTAATTTGTCCTGAACTGAAAAGAAATCACAGTGTTTGTTTCTCACTCTGTTCCAAATAACAAGTAGTTTTGTTGAGTACCCCACTGACCATAAAAGAGCTACTTAAAAAGGGAGTTTTACACTTGAACCCAAGTGATCTGCAGCAATATGTAAATATGACATGCTCAGGGCTTTCAGTATTCAGGAACAGTATTCAGTTTCATTTCAGTGTGAGTACTACTGCCTCACCATCTGAAGGTTCAAAAGCAAGCCGCTCAAGAGTTGATCTTTCCAAGAGATAGGGAGGTGAGAGAAATACAGGCAATAAATTGAGGTAATACAATGAGTTATATACCAGCAAACAAAAAAAAACTGCTGCTTTTGCAGTGTGATCCTGTGAGGTTGGTTGTGTGCACTGTACAGCTTGTGGTTTGGGGTGGATTATAAACTTGTTGTGGGAACCCTGCAGATTAGATGGGACTTCTCAGTTAGAAATCAGTAATTTCTGTTGTATCTTCATGTTTGCTTTGTCTTAAAGTTGTTTGGTGAGGCTGATGTTATGCAGGGCTTCCTGTATGTATTGGATTTGCTGTTGCCACACTGAGCTTGCTGCAAAGGGACCATGACACGAGAAATAACATTTTGGTTGCAATTTGTTCTGTGCTCTGTGCTGGTAATGAGGATTAACTCTGCAAGAGAAAATTACCCCGTTGCTGGTTTGCTCAGCTGAGGTTCCAGATTTGTTTCAGGTTTGAGGACCAGGTTTCTGGTGGCTGCTTTGGAGAGAAGATAGAAATGGGAAGGAGGGGGAGGAAGGAGTAGGGTCACTACAGCACCATGATCTAGGAAACCTTATTCCTTGCCTCTGGCTAAGATACAGTTTGTCCTGCTGGAAGATGTGAATTTCTTCTTTTCCCGTCACAGCCAAAACAGCTCGTTTATAGTTTTCTTTTCTGTGCTGTGTGTTTGTTTAAAAACACTCGGCCCATGAATTACAGCAAGTCTCTAGCTTTGACCTCTAAAGTTTTCTTTAGATCAGTGAGGTGGAAAGGTGAAAAAAAATCAGAGTGGCTGATTACAGGCAGGAAGATGCAGCAGGAAGTGGTTTTGCAGAACAGAATATAATTTACTGCCACAAGGATTATGTGAGATCCCTTCCCATGATATCAATTTTACTCCTTGAGGGAAGTAATAAAGTCTTCTCTTCAATATGACATTTGTGAGCTTTACAAATGAGATGAGTGTCCCCATACCCATTTCTGCAGATGGGGAAGCTGAGGCACAAAGGTGAGGAAGGGACTTGCCTTGCCTTTCCACGAGAAAGGTCACCAGCTGTGCTGGAAAATAAATCCAGTCCTTCTGTGTCCTGGTCCACAGCTCAATCCATCAGGCTCTTTCTACTTCTGGAAGAAGAGCTGTGTGCTTCTGCTGCTGTTCTAGTCATGCACTGCTTGTATTTGCAGATCTGCTTTGCTTTATTCTCCCAGCACTCAATTTTCTCTCTGATTTCAGATGTCTCCTCTTCTGCTGCCCAGCCAGACACTTTTCTACATGAAGAACCCTGTATTCTCCCTTTCCTGCTCCCCAGTTTCCTTTATGTCACTAGTTACTCAGACTCTATTTTGATTTATAAAATGCACTGCCAGTGTCACAGGGCAGTTCTGAAGGCCCTGCCTGAGCAGAGCTGTTCCCTTGTGTAAGTGTCATACAAATGCAGAATTACACAGTAGCAGTGGAAGTGATCAGATACAGGTAATATCTCTGGAACTCCTGCATTTTTAAATATTATCTCATGTATTTCTGCTGCCTTGGATGTTAACCCTTGAAAGGGTTAGGTCTTGGGAGTATCAAGAACTGCTTAGGTCTAGAACCTGGCCTCTTATTACTGCCTCCCTCCCTCAGCTAAGAAGAGTCAGTTGCATGATCCACATGGCCCAAGTGTCTCTCAGGATAAAGTGTTTGAGTTGTGGGACTTGTCCATGTTGCCATCTGAAGGTTGTTCCCCATAATAATGAAAATCACACCAAATTCATGCTGGCATGCTCAGGCACAGGGGCTGTGGAGCCACTTCATGTGGCTGTTAGATTAAAGCTGGATTGATGCAAGTGTCTGCACCTGGCAAAGCCCTGCACTTTCTATTGTTCTACACACTTGTAAAGGTGGTGTTGTAAATTTATTTTATGCTTCCTTTTTTTCTTTTTTTTCCCCTTAATTTGCTTTTCAAAAAGCTGCGAAGAGAAAAGTCTCTTCAGATGAACTGAGTGTGGTGATTTGTCTCTGCAAAAGGGGAAGCTGTATGCCAAGGAGTGGCTCCAAAATAAATTGTAAGGGATCTAGAAATTTTGTAACTCTTTAGTAGAGATGTGGGTGGAATATGATTACAATACTTACGGATTACGGGTCTCCGAAATGAAAAATCTATTGAAGCTTTTACTAATGTTTTTGTTAAGCCTTTTAAACAGGATTCCGTTCCTTCTTTTGCTTGCCATATTTAACTGCTGCTTTTCCTTTGCTTCCCTGGTCTATAAAAAATTAGTTCCTTTCCTACTCCAAGTCAGTGAATCATTTGTTAATAATACCAAATTCTACTTACTTGGTCATAGATAGGCCCAACTGCAGATTTAGGAAACCTCTGTCTTACTGCTGATACTCACAATAATATTCCACTTTACCCAAAATGGATCTTTTAAGAATATTAATGAGGTGTTAGTCTACAGCTATTTAGTTACCTTAGCATTTCAATTTTAGATTTGAATTCAGCACCTTTTCATTTCCTAGTGCCATTTAATTCATTCCTTCTCCACTTAAAAGAGTGTTGCTCATATTGGGATGGACCAGTGTGAGTCAGGGGCACTGCACTAGGTGACATAATACCTTAGATTATTTATTTTTTTTTAAATAAACTTTGTGAAGATTTGAGTTATTGATGCCTTCTGCATAAAAATGGGGCCTTGAGTTTTGGGGGGTTTTAATTTCTGCATTTTACTGCTTTTACAAGCAGCATGAATACATATTTTGCATACTTAATTTATTTTCTTTTCCCCTCTCTGGGCAAAATTGAGCTCGAACATATTCTGTGGTCTTGCATTGTAAATGAACAGCTCGTGAATGAGTGTATCCTTTCCTTTTAAAGGTCAAGCACCTACAGATCTGAAGGGATTGAAGTCACGGTGAAGTACAGCCAAGGCAGCTGGACGGGAGTGCTGGGCACAGATGTCATTACCATGCCCAAAGGGCTCTACGGCAGCTACACCATCAACATTGCCACCATCCTCGAGTCAGAGAATTTCTTCCTGCCAGGGGTTAAATGGCACGGGATCCTTGGTCTTGCCTACGATGCCTTAGCCAAGGTAAACCATCCCTTCCCTGCTGATTGTCCTTCACGAGGACAGTAAATAGAAATCTGTCAGAATAAAGCCAGCAGATGATCCGTCAGCATTCGACTCCACCCTTCTAGCCACTCCTTCCTACGGGTCTTCTGTCTTTGTCACAGAAAGAATAAATTGGGTTGTGATGGTACCACAGTCCCCTGTGGGAATTTTGGCTTTTCTTGTGCTGATTTTAGCTCCTCTGGAATGAATACACTTTTACAGAGCTTGTAGTACCAGAGGGTGGTTGTGGGATGTGTGTGGAGGGAGCTCTTAGAGCTCTGATGGCATTTCTCAAGACTGGTCCAGGGCAAAGCCCTTGGCAGTTCATTCTAGGACATCCTCCATTCATCAGGTAGAAGCTGAGGTGGGTGGATGATGTCAGAACAAATAATAGCTACAGTGTTTTCAGGAACATAGAACCAAGCACATCCTGCTCCTCTGGAGGTAGGAAATCCAGGTAAAAGTTCCAATTAAAACCTGAAATTTATAGTCCAAAATGTATAACTTTAAAATCTAAAACTGAAAACTGCTGTCACTGGAAAACTACGTAGTTAAAATTTTCAACCCTCATGTCCCAAAGTGAGTTCTACCCAGACAGAACAAACAATTCAACACCGCCTGACAGCTCTGCTCTACTCCAGAGCTGTGCGAGCGTTGTATTTATTGACTTCATGGACTGTCAGCGGGAAGAGAAGAGCTGCTTCTCAAACTCTGGTTTGGCCAGAGTGCTCAGGGCATTTGTTCCTCCCTTCTTCCAAGGACTTAAGGGTTGTTGGCTTCTGAGGCTGCTCAGAAGTAGTGAGTGCTCTCAGTGTAGTGAGAGAAAGCTAAGCGTCAGAGCCAGCCAGGGGCTCTGTCCATCATGAGAACTTCGTGCACAGAAATGTGAATTTCGGGGAAGTTGCAGCATTCCAATGGCTGCAAAGGAAAACAGGACCTGTGCTGTCAGGAAGAACCTGTTGGCCAGTAACCAGCTGAAGAGAGTGTGCTTGGATAGGAAATTCTTTAAAAGAAAAGAGAGGAAATAAGGGCCACTGAATTCAAAGTTCATTAGAATTCAGTAGTGTTGAAAAACTGAAAATCTTGACTTAAATTCTGCTTTTTAACTATGGAAGGGTGTGAAACGCAAGTTACATTTGTGTTTACATTTGCGTTTACATTTGCGTTTACATTGTGTATGCAAGTTATATTTGCGTACACAAAGCTTCTTCCAAACGGAAATTATCGGTGAGAGTTTCTGCCTGAAACTGGTGTTTGAGTTTAAAAACTGCAATTGAAAATTACTCTTGTGTTTTAGGGATTTGGTGGCAGCAGCCCTGACAGTGGTCAAGAGTAAAAATGTTTTTAAAAACAACAGAAACAGAAAAATGACAGATATTGAGGTGTTAATGACTTATTATGTCTAGAACTTTCATCAACTGGTTGTCAGAAGTTCAATTTACTCATGAAAAGTGGCCGTGTTTGAATGATCTGCTGATTTCTGCAAAGAAACTTTCTAATGAACCCTGCAATTCTTTCCTTTGTTTGTTTGGTTTGTTTTTCAACACCTTCAAGCCTTCGAGTTCTGTGGAGACATTCTTTGATTCCCTCGTGAGGCAGGCCAAGATCCCCAACATTTTCTCCCTGCAGATGTGTGGTGCTGGACTCCCTGTTTCTGGAAGTGGTACCAACGGAGGTAGTCTTGTGGGTATCTGTCAGTAGGAGAGGGAAGATGTATCTCTGTTCATCTCTCTCCCTCTTTTCTCTGACTATCCTACTTCTGCCAAATTTTTAGTGTTAAAATATATTTTCGTATTTTAAATATGCTTTCTATTTTTTTTAAAAGAAAAGCTAAGCCCTTAGGCAAAATTGGAGTGTTATTTATTTTCATTCTCAATTCTTTTTTTTTTTTTTTCTCTCTCTCAAGTTTGAGTAAACTTTTCATCTTTTAACAAAGAAAAACATGAATGTTGTGCTGTTTCCTCAGGGCAGATTCTGCTATATTTCTCAAACTGAGTAGTCCCTTATTCAGCTGATAAATTTGTTCAATCTCATCAAAATGCTACAGGATTTTTTCTTTTTACATGATGTGAAAAGGGGGAGAGGAATCCAGGGGCTTTTCTTTTTTGTCAACAACATATTAAAGGGAAAATTCTGTAGATCAGAGCTCCTGCTTGTTGTTACTCTGGAAAGTCTTTCCATCAGCTGCAGTGGGACCATGAATTGGCCATTATGTGTCTGGAACTGGGAAATGGAATGACTGTTCCCAAATGATGCTGAAATGAGCATCTCAGCACGGGAGCTGATCACAAATACTTATTTTGAAGAGAATTCACATACTGTAAATGTTATTCGTGTAACTGAAGACCAAGAGAGAACTTGCTTGTGTTCAATTCAGAGTCTGAGAGTCCACAAATGCTCCCAGCCATCCTCAGCCTAGGTTTTGATGGAAGTTAACAGTGATAGCAGTGACAGGATGGGATTCCATTTCGTGTGTAAGAAAAAATGAAATGTTCTTGGACAGTATTAAAGCTTTTCTAATTTGATAAAGCAAAATTTTCACGTGTAAGTTTAATATTCTGTCCCACTTTTATACATTGCCCAGATTTAACCACTGAAGATAATGTTTTGATTTTAAACAGTGGAATTTTCACAATAGAATCAGTGTGAGGTTGTAGGTGAAACTGATGCTAATTTGGCCCAGGATGGGAATTCTGTTTGAAGTGCAATCTGTTTAATGTCTACATGTTTCACACTTGTCTATTATTGACAGAGACCTTGACAGTAAAATCCTCACAAATGATGCTAAATTAAAATTTTGATGCCCCTGAGTACCACAATTTAATATTCCCCTTCCTGCATGTACTTGCCCCAAAACTAAACATGGGGGATTTTAATGTGACTTCTTCTCTCCTCTCCCTTAGGTCCTGGGTGGAATTGAGCCCAGTCTGTACACGGGGGACATCTGGTACACACCCATCAAAGAGGAGTGGTATTACCAGGTGGAAATCCTCAAACTGGAGGTCGGAGGACAGAACCTCGAGCTGGACTGCAGGGAGGTATTGGCCCTTCTGTGTTCCTGGCTCTGTGAAATGCAAGTTTGGCTGAGGGAAAAAAAACCCAATTGATCAGTTTTGCCTTTGCTTTTGGCAGGCAGAGGCAAAACTGATCAACTGGGGGTTTTTTTAGTGTTTAAATATATTTTCATATTTAAAATATGCTTTAATTGTGTTTTAATATGCTTTTAAATTGCATTGCAGTCTCCTGAGAATTAAATCAAAGCAGTTCTGGTCAAACAAAGGAAGTGGGAGGTTTTGACCCCTGCAGAGCTGTCCAAGCTCTCAGTTCATGGTGGCAGTGCACAGGTGTCGTCCTGGGTTGCTTCATAAAGTTCTCATCCCATGCCTCCTTTTTTGTTTTATAGTTTTGCAATCAACTTCTGCTCTCCTATGGTTGGCAGTTATTATTCCTGATGGATAAGCTTTCTGTTTTTATTAGGAATAATGTTCTGCTGTATCTGGATCAGTCTAATGAGGCTGTGCTGCTGCAATTTTTATTCCAAAGCCATTTCTTTTTTTTTTTTTTGTGGAGGATATATGTGTATGTATGAGTTTTATCTCTTTCTTACTGTTGCTTGTTGCTATTTGTGTTTTGATTTTAGTTCTGTAATTTTTATGCCCCAATTTCGTTAGCCATCCTAATTTCATTTTATGCTCGTGCTCTTAGCTGGAGATCAATGGGACGTGATAAGTTTAAAGTTTTTATAGTTCATATAAATAATGTGAAATTCATGATTACAACATTACGTGTCCATAAATATTATATTTCCATGCAAAATATTGAAATCATATTGCCATATAAATTATTTAAAATTAGTCACAGCACCTCTCAACTCAATAAGCAAAACAAGGTCTGTTTAAATGCCTCGATTGTGCTGTTAGCAAAGCAAAACCACTGGTCCTTTAAAACAAATGTTTGCTTTTCTTTCTTGCCTTAAAACACAGTCAACATGTTTTTGAGGGGGAGCCCTTCAGTGGTTTAATACATGCTGTTGCCAGAAAACAACTCACTGAAAAATTTAGTGGTGTGTTAGGAAGGTTTCCTGTAATTGTTGCTCTCTTCTGAGCCAGGGGTTGCTTTCACTGGTGCAGAAGGATCAAACTTTCCTGGATCAAAGCAGACCTTCCCACAGAGTTGTAGAGGAAGAGCAGTAAAATGGAAGTAGTACAATTCAAAGTTTGGCTGGTTAGGAGCTTGCAGAGGATGCATGATTCACTCTGGGATGAGGAGCTGTGTTGTTGTCTCCTCTCAGTTGTTTTCTAGGAAATGGAACATTTTTTTGCAGCCTTCACCAGGGACTGCTCCTTTCCTTGCCAGCGAAAAGTTGTCCCCTTGCTTCAGTGCTGGGAATGTGTCCAGAGCTACAGCACAGCTGTGGCCCTGAGACTGGCAGCCGGGGCTGGGAGGAGTCCTGAGCTGCCAGAAGTGCACTTTGCACGGGTAAATATTAACCAGCAAAGCCAAGAAGGCAAAACCAGGTGCTCAGTCCCAGTGTGAGCAATCCCACTACTCCCAGATTTTTGCATAAGTTTATATTATTGATTGACCCTCTTAGCTATATTTTTTCCAAGGGTGGCATTCCAGGATACCAGTGATTGTGTATTTTGTGGTACAGATCTGTTAAAGGAGACTCCAAAATGCCTTGGTATTTCTCTCCACTCTCTAGAAGTATTTCCGAGTGTGTAATAAATGGTTTCCTGTTTGCTTTTCTGTCAGCTCTGTAAGGCAGCCCTACAGCAGCTCTTTCAACAAGAAATGTAGAAATAACTCTCAGAGTTACTTTTTCTGACTTTTTTTGGTGGGTTTTATTTTTGTCACCGCACTAAAGGGACTCCATGTGACTTGATAACATCTAAAGCAGTGTATTTTAAATTCACTTGCTGTTTGACCTCTTCCTAAGTAGCTTAGGCTGTATATCATCCTGTGTCTTATGATTATGCCATAAACATGTCACAGTTCAGTTATATTAATCCTGCTGCCTAAGCCAGCAGCAAAAGAAGTTAATGCAAATAGCTGTCACTGCTACTTGCCTTTTTTTTTTCTCCCCACAATTAATCATAGTTTGTAAAGAGTTCATGAAAAAGGATTTAGCCTTTAAAAAGTTTGTGTATTGTGTACCATATCTGAAGTTTGCTGAAATCTCTTAATTTGAGGTGGAAGTTTTAATAATAAGAGAGCTGTTTGCTTATGGGGGGAATTTGTGCAGATTTTAAGGCAGCAAGACTGAAATTTCAAGTTACTTGCTTTTGTTTGTGGTTTAGTGGTTTTCAGCAGTCCAGGGATAAAGGTGTAGCCTTTTGTACTCTTGAGGCAGTACAGACATGTAATAAGGCCTAATTTTTTTCTGATTTTTCCCGTATTAGATCTTCCAGCCATTAAAACAGGCTGCTGTGGTTAAACCAGAGTTGCACCCATGCTAGCAGAGACCTTGATTCAGGGCTTGGAAGCTGCATCAGGACGTTCAGCACCTCCCTACTGAACATTAAAGTGCTTTTGCCCCCTCTGAGAGGGGCCAGACTCCACGTTTTTACAGCAGTGTGACCATTTGCACCAGCTGTGGTGACACAGGAGTTTCCTGACTGGTGCAGATAAACCCGCTCTTGTGCCTGGGCTGATGGTATCTTGCTTTTTTTTGCTCTCAGATTTCATTGGAATTGAAGCTATCAGCTGGAGAGAGCTGCTGGCAAGTGTGACATGCAGTTCTGGGAAGGCAGCTGCCAAAAAGGAGCAGCTTTGTTCTGGTTAGGAGGCAGTGGGGTCTGCATTACAGTAACTACAGCCTGCAACTTCTCTCCTTTTTTTTTTTCTCCCCTCCCCAGTACAATGCTGATAAAGCCATAGTAGACAGTGGAACCACTCTCCTTCGACTGCCAGAGAAAGTCTTCAGTGCTGTGGTGCAGGCAATAGCTCGCACGTCCCTGGTAAGATAACGCCATCCAGCCTGCTCAAAAATGTGAAATGCCTGTGAAATGATCACAGGGTCTTTGAAAGGAGTGTCATCTCTGCTGCCTGCCTTGCAAGTCATGGGTTTTCCACCTGAGGGGAGCAGAAGCTTCCCTGGTGTAGCCCTGTTAATAAGGGAGAAATGACTGATGGCCTTTGATGGAAGGAAGAGGTGAAAAATAAAAAAGGGGAGGAGGGAAAAGGGGGGGCCAAGTGCAGACAAGTGTGTGTATGGAAATGCATCAGAAATAGGGCAGGGACAGAGTATTTTATTCTAAGTATTTCAGAAACACGGACATAATCCCTGTTGCTCTGATTCAAAGTATTAAGAGTGCAAAAATCAGTCTTTTCGTTCAAAACAGAGTGTTTATAAAGTAGGAGAACCTGCTGCTGCAAGCAGTTCCTTTCCAAGTATAATTCTTACTGCTGTCTGGAATAAATGCCATTCATTAGGAATATTCATATCAATAAAGCTGCTTTTGACCTTCGTTATTGAATTATTTATGTTCAAAAGCATCTTTCTTTGGAAATAGAGTGGGCTTTACAAGTAGGGCATGGGGATGGCAGAGTTCTCTGTATGTAGAGTGGCTGAAGCAGCATTTTCTGGTTAATAAAAACTATTCATAAATTTTTGTTCAATGCAAGGAACAGCACCAAGGAGGTTAAAGAGGAAGAATAAATACCAGCTATTTCAGTGTGAACAAACTTGGTATTTTTGTCGTGGATTCACAGTCAGACAGTGGTTGTTGATGCAAATCACAGGAAACACAGTAAGCAGCTGCCCCAAAGACAGACTATTTGCCTGTGTGCTGATAATTCAAGATTGAGATCCTTTTTCCTACTTGATTGAGAGCAGAGATTTGGCATGAAGTGTTCTTCTCTGCCTGCAGATGTCCAGGATCTGAAATAAATGTACCAGTTACAAGTTCTTCTCTTTGCACAGCACTTAAGTGTTGACTGGAACAATTTCAGTCCACGGGGGTGGAATTGAAAGAGCTCTTGTCACATCACTCTGTGGATAAGGAATCCTCCTGGGAAGTGGGTGACAGTGGTCCACACTCTTCTCTGATGTTGGTCAGGACATTTGAACTGGGGCCTTCCACCTGACCAGGAAATAGTGGACAGATCAGTGAGGTATTAGAGGGGAACCACTCACTCGTTCTGCTTAATGGTTGTTTTCTGTTCCTATTAAAAATGCATAAAGTAGCTTTTTTTCGGGGTTCTTTTTAATTTCAAGGACCTTCCTGCTGTACCCCTTTCCCTCCACACACCCCAAAATTTACTTTGACAGCTCTAAACAAAGGAGATAGCCTGCTAAATAAGAAAGTAGGTACAGGGTGCAAGGATGGGATTCCAGCTGTGGAGGAGCAAAGTCAGGAAAATAGGAGTTTTCAGCAATTGTACTGCAGCTCTGTGCTTCTGGCAGGAGATGTACCACTGAAAAAAAATCACCTGCTGTAGTCAGACACACTTTTCTGACCACAAGTGAGCCAGGTTAACAAGTTCCTGCTCCTCATGGCTTGTTACGATCATCCCAGCCAGGTGTCATTTCCCCCTCAGGCACGCTGGGATAACAGGGTGTGACACTTCCCTTTATTCAGCTCCCTTAGAAAACAAGGCTGTGAGCTCTACGCTCTTTCGTGGTGCAGATGGTTTTTTAGACCTTACTTATTTGGACTGAAGTCTTTCAGGGAGCAGCTGCTGAGATGCAGTTTGGTGTTGCAGGGTGGTGATTTTGGCAGATGGGCAGAGAAGAGCCAGGCACCTTCTACGCCTCACTGAAGTCAGGACAGCATTATTGCAATGCTAAGTTAAAAAGTTGAGCAAATGAAGGCTCAAATAATCCTAAAATCTTTATTTCAATAGCCTTTTGGGTATCATGCACTCCAATCTCCCCAGTGCATTGCTGCAGCGTGCAGAAGGAAGGGAAAGAAGTGCAATACATTAAGCAATCTTTCTGGGAAATTAAAGCAGGCACTTAAAACACAGCACTTCTTAGGCTTGGCCTGACCTGTCTGGGTGGTATCTTGCAATTTTTCTTAGATCTGCTTTCCAAGACAAAATGGAAAGAGAGGAGAACTGTATTTCTCAGCAGGGCTGGCCTGGGACTTAGCTGTGAGAGAAGAGTGTTCTGCCCGATGCCAAGGGATGCACTTCAGCATGTGCTGAGAAGGGTAAAAGCCCTGTTTGTGGTGGTAAATGTCCTTGTTCACATCAGTCTGTGCTTGTTGGCCCAAGTACCAAGCAGAGCACTTGGAAATATGGAGAAGTCTCTGTGCAGCCCTAACTAACACTTCACTGGCAGGTGTTTGGGGAGGGCTGAGTGCCTGTCACCTGTGAAATGCCATCTATTAATGAATGAGCTGATGCTCACAGAATAATCAGATAAATACAAATGAGGAGAGTGCAGAGGCTGGGTTCCATCTATTTCTTCACCCAGATGGGAGGCTTTGGCTGTGCAGCCTCAGTTCAAGCTCCTCCCTTGAATGCTGCTTCATGGGGGAACAAGAACCAGCCAAAGTACTGCAGTAAAACAAGGAAGGTTTTTGCTCAGATCTGGCAGCAGGTCAGGTTCAGGGAGCAGGAACACTGAGCAAGATGTTTGTGTTAGCCAGACAAGCTCTGTAGGGGTTTGCTTTTTGTTTTGTTAGTTCCAGGGATATATTAAGTGCTGTTAATCAATTTTATTTCAAAAGCGTGTTCTGGTAGGGAGTGACAGGGCAGCAAAAGACAGAGGGATGTGTTTCTTTCCATTACAGCAAACCTGGATTCCCTTAGAAGCCAGGAGGTTTTTGGCTTAGCCTTTGGCTTCAAAACTCTGAAGCTGAGTAAGAAGCTTCAGTAAGTAAGAAGTAAGGTGCATGAGGAGAGAGGATGTCCCCATTATATATTCATGTCATTTGTATTTTGGTTTGGTTTTTTTATAAAATACAAAATGCTGCTTGGAAACATTGGTGTTTGGTCAGAGGGGAGGGAGGGAGGCAGCAAAATCCCATGGATGCTTTGGCTCTGTGGCACCACACGTTCTCTGCAGCAGTGGAAATAATGAGACACAAATGGGGAGGGAAGGGAGAGCTAAAGTGGCTTTTGCCTCTTCCCCCTTCTCCAGGTCATGATGGGGTATGACACACCTCACTTTGAAAGTTGGGGTTTGGGTTTTTGCTTCGGTCCTTAAAGAAGCAGCTGAGATTTGTGTTCGTGCCTGAGTTTCTCCGTGGGAGTGAAAGAAGTATCCAAGTGGCAGCGATCGTTTACAAAAATCTATCAAAGTGTCTGCAATCTCTAAGTATAATTTTGGTTTGGTTTGTTTTACAGATACAAGAATTCTCTTCTGGTTTCTGGACTGGTTCACAGCTTGCATGCTGGGACAGAGCTGAAAAACCCTGGGCCTTATTTCCCAAACTCTCCATTTACCTGAGGGATGAAAACTCCAGTAGGTCGTTTCGGATCTCTATCCTACCACAGGTCTCAACCTTCTTTGTTTATTCATCTGTGCATTTGTTTTTACTAATATAAAGCACATTATAAAGCTCTTTAAAAATAGGAGCTATTTTTAGCAGTAATAGGGGACTGGCTTATTGCATGCCAGGGAAACCTTTTTTAATCAAATTTTAAAGATCAATTTTTAAATAGGGAAAATAACAAATTTTTCAAACCTAAAAGCAAAAAAGAAAAGCACAAAGCACAGTTTCCCTCTCAGTGCAGTCCATCTAGGTGGGAATTTTTTTTTTCAATTTTTCAGGAAAAATAGGCAAGTTTTTGTTTTGTTGTCCTGAGCTTTGGCCACATCAGATGTCAATACAGAATGTCTCTGCTCGTTTTGATCTTCTCATTTTGGGAAGGGAATTGATTTGTTTCTCGTGGCATTTTGAGTTGGAGCACTTCTTCTGAATATGAAAATCTTAGCCATGACCCTTTGTGAGCTCTTCACCAGTTTCTGTAACTCGCATGGTTTATCTTCTGTTAATATTCCATCCCAACTTTTAGAATATAATGTGCCACTTTTGTTTTTCTTCTCTGGCTTCTCCTCCCTGTATAAGTTGCAGCACAGGCTGGTATCCTCCAGCATTACTAATAAATTCTTTTACCTCAAGGGACAGGCAGGAGCAAAGGAAAGAATGAACCTATTAAGTACATTTTAACTTGAAATATAGTAATGCCTTATGATAAGCTTTTTCAGTATTGATCATGTAGCTTGGCAATCATTCCTCTTCCCCGAGGAGACAAGGGGTGAAATGTGACCTGAATTTATAAAATCTAGAACCTTGAAGCTGACACTGAATGCTCTTTGAATCAACCCCACCTTAATAATCTTTTTAATAACTAAATTATTCTCTAATTTGAGTTCATATCCCAATTTCTTCCTCAGCCATCCTTCCCTTATGGAAAGTATGGTAAAAAGTGAGAACCTTGAGAATTTGCTGGACCTGCATGTAGTGATTGACCGTGTTCAAATTTATCTTAGAATCCACGAGCTTTATCTCTTACCTGCCTGTAAGCTTTGAGCAGTTTTAAATCATGTCCAGAAATCTGTTTGCCCCTACCCATTCTCTATTTCCAGTGGGAGTTGCATGCCCGAACTACAAAAATGAAAAAGTCTGAACTTCTACCTGTTGTGTAGTGTTGCTTTTTACACCCCTGGTTTCCTTTTTTAAATTTCTTTTCCTTTTTTTTTTTTTTTTTGGAATTTTCTTTTTAACAGCTTTATATTCAACCCATCCTGGTGATAGGAGGTAATTTGCAGTGCTACCGATTCGGCATCTCCTCCTCCACGAACGCTCTGGTCATTGGTGCTACAGTCATGGAAGGATTCTATGTCATCTTCGACAGAGCCCAGAGGAGAGTGGGCTTTGCCGTGAGTCCCTGTGCAGGTAAGAGGAAAATTCCTCAGGACTCGAGTGAGGAAACTCAGAGAAACACTTTTGCCATTTATCTGTCAGGGAACAGATAAATGACAGACACTCCTGCGGTGTCAAGGGTGTATTTTGAAGAAATCCCAAGCTATTCACTTCTCAAAGGAAGGCGGGAAAAAAAAGAAAACCCAAAACTGTACTGCAGCATCTTTTGGCATGAAGTGAATCAGCCTGAGCTCTGGGTATCTGTGCTGGCTTCTTCCCTCTCGCAGAGATGATCTTTCTGGGACATCTGTCTGTGTGTGCAGTTTCCCCCACAGTTACATTGAGTGAGTCCCTGGTTTTCATGCAGCTTCATTTTGGGCTAGTTCCTGCTCAAAGCTGTGCATAAATGGATTCTTCAACCAACTCTTGCAGTGTGCAGTGGAGTGCCTCACTCACACTTTTCTCTTAAGGTAAATTGAGCCTGTTCAGCCCCTCAGAAATTCGCAAAGAAAGAGCTGAGGTGAAAATGAGACTCCCATTAAGACTTGTAGTGTTTGCATTAGTTCTAAACGATTACTTCTCTCAGTGTAAGCAGAACGTCATTAATTTTTTAACTAGCTGCCGAGGAGATGTGAAAGAGCTCATAATTTTTGGCTGACTTTACTGTGCTGGGTAACTTTCATGATTACTCTTTTCTCACCAGGGGAAGCTAAACCCAAAACTTTAGGGGTTTCCTCCCCTTGTTGTTCAGACATTGCTTTGACACGACAAGAACATCCAAGTGGGAGAGGAGGAGAAGGATGTGCACCCATATGCAGGTCTCTGTCCCAAACAGGAGTGGTCTGTGCCCTGAAAAACATTGTCTCACCCGGGGTTTGCATGAGAAAAGGACTGGAACCGACAATGCTTCTTTAAGGTCTTAGAGAGGGTGAAGGTAGTTAGGACTGGAGTGCTTAATGCAATCAGGTAATGAAGGGGAAAAAGAGAGATGCTGGCTGGCTGAGTTGTAGCTCTAGGGCAATTTTAAAGCTTTTTCTTTTTTAATCTCTCCATTGTTAACGGGCTCAGACCTGTCAGGTTTCAGCTCGCTCCCAAAGAGAATCTGGATATTGATACGAGCTGCTTAATGGACACCCCTGCGAGGTGCCATGCAGTGGTGAAAGACACGTTTTGAATGCATCTGGCAGGAGAGTGTAACTGGACAAACCCTGCAGGCCAGGTGTGTCTGGGGAGACACAATACAGACGCTCTTACACCTGCCAGGATCAGCAGAAAGGAGGAAAAATGGATAGATTTATTTACATTATCTCATTCTTATACACATCCCAACTCCACAAGGGATTGGAGAGCATGTCACTTCCTTCTCCATCCCACTGGAGAAGCAAGGTGCTCATCAAAGTTGTCATATCACGAAAGGAATGAAAACCAGAAAATACCGTTAAGTAAACACTGGCTATTATTTACATGAAACTGTGTGAGAAAGAATCTGACTCCAAGGTTAAAAACAGAAGGCTTACAAAAACCAGGGCAACAGCCAGGTTTCCCTGCCTTTCACTCCTCCTGGTGCCTCCTGACGGCAGCTGGAGCAAGTGTGGAGCTGCCTCCTGTCCCTGTTCCGCTGCAGCCACCAGTGGGGGGAGGAGGGGCCATCTGACAGACCACACTGACCACGTGTGGTCAGCAGGGGACACGAGGCAGCTGCTGTGCATAAGAACAGCTTTGACAGCCCTTCTTTGTTGAGAAAAATAATTGGGGAACCATAATAACACCTTGGTGTTAATACTGCTACCTGCAAGCGTAGTTTGACCGCTTCACGTAGCGCTGCCAGAGAGGAAAAACTGAGCTTGCCAAATAGAACTGCCCCTGGAATTTACATGAGCTTGGACACGTGATTGCACCCAGCTGGTGCTCCAAGACGTTTCCTCCTTGTCTCCTCGTCCACGTTTTCTGCGTATGTCTAACCGAGCATCACGGGAACTCGGCTTCCTGAGGAGTCAGCTGGCTGGCTGGGACGAGATGCACGGAGTTGTCAGATTCCACTCACACGGGGCGGGTGACATTTCGCTGGATGTGCCAGTTACGCTGAATTTCACTTCTCCACAGCTTGTGGTTTCCATATTTAACAGCACTTTGATCAGAGAGCCGCGGCTGGTGAGCGTCGGTGCGGGGTGAGGGATGAAGCTGCCTAACTGGCTTCCCGTGGGGGCCAGCCGTGCCCTCCACAGCAACCACAGTGTTGCCCTGGTTTTTGTAAACCTTCTGTTTTTAACCTTGGAGTCAGATTTTCGCACACAGTTTCATGTAAATGATAGCCAGTGTTTACTTAATGGTATTTTCTGTTTTTCATTCCTTTTGTGATATGACATCTTTGATGAGCACCTTTCTTCTCCAGGGGGATTGAGAAGGAAGTGACATGCTCTCCAATCCCTTGTGGAGTTGGGACGTGTATAAGAATAAAATAATGTAAATAAAAACATCCATTTTCCTCCTTTCTGCTGAACCTGGCAGGTGTAAGAGCATCTTTATTGTGTCTCCACAGACACACCACAGTAATGGCATTGATTTGGAGCCTTCTAGGCTGTTCCTGGGCACGAATTAAACTCAGTTACTGACGGCTTGGATCTTCAGAAACGGAGAAATGTTAAAGACCGTTCGGTGTGGCTTTGCAATGACCTTTGCTTTCTTAGAGGGAGCATTAAGTTAAATCCGTGTTTTTATAAGGTGTTAGAGCTGTATGTGATGAATACAATAATTAAGGGAACAGGACTAAAAACCTTAATTTCATCGAACTTCCAGGTTACTTTTCAGACTTGGCTAGAGATGAGAACTGGCTTATGCCACATTATTCCTTGGGCCATTTTCATTCTCCAGGATGTACCAAGAATGAGGACAGTTAGATGGCTGCAGGAAGCTATTCCATTGCAGCAGGAAATGTGCCTTTTCCTCATTACATGAAACCCTTTAAGACTTACTCAGACAAATAATTTCAAGTTGCCTGTTGATAACCTGGTGTTCACAGGATGACTAGGACAAGTTTTTGGATCAGGTCCCTTCTTGAGACAGGATGTTCAGAACAACGAGTCAGTTTCACTGAAGCAACCTGGAAATGTTCAAGGCCGGGTTGGATGGGGCTTTGAACAGCCTGGTCTAATGGAAAGTTCCCTGCCCATGGCAGGGTGTTAAAACTAGATAATCTTTAAGGTCTCTTCCGACCCAAGCAAAGAAAAAAAAAAGGGGAAAAAAATAGCCCTGCAGGAAAAGCACTGGGGTTTTGGTAGGCCCCAAGCTGAGTGCAAACCAAGGTAAGTGAAAGTGAAATTACGTAATAAAGAACAACATCCACCAGGGACGTTCAGGAACGTTGGACATGATGAGTGTTTTCTTCACCAGGAGGGTGGTACAGCACTGAAACAGGGTCCCCATCCTCAGAGTTTTACAAGGCCTGGCTGGATAAATCTGCAGCAGAACTGATCTATTGGTCCTGACAGTCCTGCTCTGAGGAGGATCCTGGTCTAGGTGACGTCCAGGGGCCCCTTTCAATCTGTACTTTACAATTTTATGATGAGTTTGATCTAATTCCAGGTTTACTTCCTTTGTAACCACCCAAGTGGGTGAGCTAGTGTGTGTTGAGTTCTACACAATGTTAGAAAATAGCTTTTTTCCAGAGGTGCCTTTTTTGTCCTGTAATCATCAACAATGAAGAAAATCTCATTTATTCAAGGTTATAAAAGTATTGTAGTTAGGTACCACCAGATAGTCTAAAATAATACACCAAAATACTCTAATTCAGTTAATGTGTAATATGCTGAGTGTGTGTGACTGTTAGTTTATGTTAAGGGCTTCTCTGAACAATTTAGGCAAATTTCCTCTCAGTTTCTCTGGGGGTGGAAGAGTGTGAGGGAAATCTTTTTTCCCTTTTGGAGGGAAGAAAGCAGAGGCTGTGCTGCTATCAGGCATTCTCAAAATGCAATTTAAAATGTCAGCCACTATGGCAACAGTTTTGTGTTGTCTTCTTTAATAGGAGTAATTACTGTGCTCAAGCCAAATAATGAGTAATTAGAGACTGTTTATTTTCAAAGCTATTTCCAAGGTGGGAAATTGTACTGCGTTTTATTTTCCCCCACTTTTTCAAAATACTACTAAGTAATGATACTTAGGCCTTGCATTTCACACGGGTGTTAAATGTGGCTGAGTTTGGTGTTGCTGCAGAACTTGGTAGAGACAAACAAATGGTGTGAGGGGGTGAGATGTCCAGAAGAAATAATTACATGGCAGAGTGCAATCCTGGGGCTCTGGACAAAAAGGATTTCTGCCACAGACCTTCTAGGCAGAATTTTACCTTCTAGTGAGTTATGGGAGTGGGTGTTTGGTTATTCACCAGTGTCAGGGTCCTCGTGGGTGCAGCCTCGGGTTCCCCCAGCTTGCTCTCACAGTGTATTCCTGCTAAAGGAGTCTTCCCACACTTCGGGGTGGGGAAGGGGTTGGTTCAGATGAGTGATTCCACAGAAAATTCCTTGTTTGGGCATTTTGTTTGTTGTGAAGGTTGATTTTCCATCCGATCTGTGAGTTGCAGCCTCCTATTCCCTCCACCAACACGAAAGGGGCTGTGAGGGACAGGAGTGAGGGTGCAGGATTGTCCCTTTCAACACCAGCCCACAATTAAGTTGAATTAAGTCTACCAAAACCTAAATCTTAAAATAGTACGAGGTGTTATGAGGCCAGGGACTGAATGACAACTAAAATTTATGCAGATAAAGCAACCAACCTATCCTGCATCTTTTTTTGTCCACAAAGAACCTTCAAGACTACCTTCCTGCCTTTGCAAAACCCAGGCTCCCTTCTTCCTTCCATTTTATGGTAATCTCTTCAAACATGGTTTCAGCAGTCATGACTAAGATATGTGAAAATAAGAGATACAGTTTTCAGTAGATCAGATCACTTCCAATCAGGCAAGAGTGTGCCTTTATGTAAAATGTGCAAGAAATTAAGCAGGACAGTTAAAACTGAGGCATTTATAAAAAAAATACTCAGATGTGTCTTGGAAGTGGCTGACTAGAGAAGCAAATTATGACTGCTTCTTGCCTTAACTTTGTCATCATGTTTTGAGCTGCTGGCTGAGTTCTCCCTGCCCCACACCATTGCTCCTGCATGTCCCTGTTCCTCACTCATGACCCTGACCTTCCTCTCCTCCACTCTCCTTTCGTGGACAGCCCAGCTCTCCTGCCTCACCTCCCTTTCCTTCTGGACTTTCACCCTCAAGAGTATCTGTGCTGCTTTGCATGCTGTATCTTGTGTTTAGGATAAAGTCCATCAAGGTATCCAAGAAACCTTCCTGCTGCTCCCTAAGTGAAGATAAAAGAGTCATCTGGGGTGCTTTTACAGTTGTTGGAAATGCCAGAAACAAACAAAAAACTACCCTAGCCTTGTCTTACACCAGTGTAGGTGTTGTGGGATATTTAAAAGGACATTTCTGAAAGGTTAGTCCAGAGAGTAAAAAGTCATCCAGTGGTATGGTCTGTGACTGGTTGAAATGTCTGTTCTCTCCTAGACAGCCTGTGGAGCTGTGGGAGTGTCACGGTCTCCTGATGCTTCAGAGTCCCTTTTTATAAACGTGGGATTCTTGCATTTTTATTGCAATGAGAAATGCAGTAAAACACGAGTGTTCTGAGATGTGTGATGACAGAGGGAGAGGGATATACTATTAGCGTCTCTTATTAGTGATCTCTGTGATTNGTACAGGAGTATTTTTAAATGCTATCTGTAGACCTGATCCTTTCCCTTCTGCATCTCCTCAGAAGTTGACGGCTTCCCCGTATCGGAGATCGAAGGCCCTTTCTCAACAGCAAACGTGGCCAGCAACTGCGTTTCCAGCGTTTCCTTCCACGAGCCGGCGCTGTGGATCGCCTCCTACGCCCTGATGAGCCTGTGCGGGGTCATCCTGCTGGTGCTGATGGTGCTGCTGCTCATCCCGCCCCGCTGCCAGCACCGCTACACGGACAACGACGTGGTCAACGACGAGTCCTCCCTGGTGCGCCACCGCTGGAAGTGAGAGCCTGGGCCCTGAGAGCTGGGACTCAGAACAGGACCAAGGGCAAGGAGCTCTGCCGAGGGGAAGAAGCCAATGTCTTCTCAGTCCTTTCTACGTTCCTTACAAATCGCTGTTGAAAATCCCACCAAATACCCTGCATCGTGACTTTTATAGCTTTATTTTCTAACACCGGTTCTGCACCAAAGCACTGTTACCCACCTCTGAAGTGCTACGGTACTGGGTTTGCTACTGCAGTACAATGGGCCTTTATGCTCTCTACAGTACCTTCTTTAAAAAAAAAAGTTTAAAAAGTTTAAAAAAAAAAGATAAAAAACCACACCATGATGTTCTTCCACTGTCTGAACAAAATTGTCCATCTCTCTCACAACAAAAAGGAGCTGTCAGTATTTTCTAACTAATCGAGCCCTGACTGTAGAAAAAGAGAAAAAAAAATTAATAATCTTTCCTATTAATTGCATTAAATGAATACTGCTTTCTGTTTACATCAGTTTATTTTGAAACTGTGCTTATGGTGTGGGGGAGGGAGAAAAGTCAGACTTAAGCAGCAGAGAAAAGCAAGTGAGATCAAGAAGAAATGGTGGTTGGTGGTTGCTTTCCCTCAAGATCACTGCTGCCACTTGAGAGGGTCACCCTCCCTGAGAATTGTAACAAAATAGTCCAAGGTGGTGAAAACTGGGAAACAAACTTGTTCAGCCTTAGAGTAAAACAAGACTACCTCTCTTAATTTACAAGGATGCTACCACTGGTGAGTGTGTTGATTAGAACTGGCCTTGAAGCACAAAGATGCTCCCTACAACCAAATGGAACTGCTTGGCTTTGAAATTTTTTTGGATTTTATAAAAGTTAATACTTCATGACTTTCCACTTCGGTGCACAAAAAAAAAAAAAAAAAAGAAAGAAACCTTTCGGTTTCTGCCCCTCATGTGGGGTTTGTTGGTTTTTTCTGCGTTGAGTTTGATATTTAGAAAAGGCTGATCTGCATATGTATAGACAGACAAGAGAGAAAGATTTGTGTTCTGCTGTATTTCTAGAGAGCGTGTAACAAAAAAGAAAAAATAGGAAAGACAACCTTTTTTTTGTTTGAATTTGGCTGAGCTCAGCAACATAGAAATTCAAGGGAAAAGTACCTGTCTTTATGGACAGGCTGTGAAGTGAAAGTCTTTATGCTGGCTTGTTTTTCAGCTTGAGCAGCAGTCAGAGGTGTTCAGTTTGGTGTCAATCAAATGAAAAGTGTGTGTGTCCTGCCTGGCTGGAAACAAACACGTGGTGGGACTGGAAACAACAGTGGGAGGGAGCAGGGCAGAATGTATTTGACCAGGCTTCAGCTGTGCAAGTGCAGGTTGTCATGCTGAGGTCAGAACGAGGTGTTTTCTTTGCAGATAGGACAATTTTTCTTTGCTCTTCTCTAGTTGCAGGACCTCCATGGCTTCTCTGTAACACTGGCCTAAGTGTTTGGATTGGAAAGATAAATAATGCAAGGTTGAGGATTTTTTTTTAATATATATTAAAAAAAAAAGAAAAAAAGAAAAAATATTCCTTTGCATTTTGATAGCAGAGCAGTTTGCAAATCTGTATGGGAAATGAAGGGGGGAAAAAAATCTTAGCTCTGAATTTCCCAATCCTTTGCCTAGACAATTTTCTGCCCAAAATCCCTTCATATAGCTCTCTGATTCACACTGCCTCTGCATCTGACTCTGCATGGAATAGGGAAAGATTTCTTTTTTTTTTCATCAGGAATGGTGCATTTACAGAGGTGCACGTCATGTGTGTGAAAATAAAACACTGTGGGGGTTTTTTTTAACAAACTCGTGTCCTTCACGTCATAACTGGAAGTGCCTGTGGTTTTCTTTTCCTTTTTATTCTTGCACTTCCAGATTGCTTGGCTCAATAGAGTAAAATAATTGATGCTGTGATCCAATGTCTGAAAATGATTTCTCTTGGAATTTGGAGATGGAAACAGGAGGAAATTTTGAGTTTGTCTCCTTCTTCCTCTGCCTCTTAGTTTTTAAGAGGAGAAAAATTGTGAATTACATGAAATAAGCCATAGAGCTTAGCTGTTTTCTCAGTGTTCTGTTTTCCGTATCTCTTGCTTAATATCTTTTAATTAAGAGTTCCACCTTGTCCCCCTGGGTTTGGTTTTACACATCCCAACTTCAGAGTTGTATTCCTTCTTTTTCTACAGTATGGCAAAGGAAGTAATTCTTCTGTCACTTGTTTCAAACAGAAACACAGTATGGATTTTGGATGGATACCGTGTTAAACAATAAACCTTCTTTCCATTCAGAAAGTAAAAACAACTTGTATGCTCTTAAAAGGTTTCATCACTGCTCCCCTCACCCCAGAACCTCTTATCTCCTCACCACAATGAGTTTTAGGAAGGCATTTATTGGGAAAGGTTCTGAGTAGGGTTTTTAATGGCAACTGAGATTTCTTCTGAGATAGTTAACAAAGTCTTTGTAGTGCACTGGATTTCATATAAAAGATTTAAGTATTACCCTTTCCCTTAGAATATCATCGGTCAAGATCTTTTAAGAGAAACACTTGAATGAAGAGGAGCAATAACCAAGTAGCACAAACGAAATACTGATGTGTTCTTGAGTTTTCCTGCCATTCCTTCACACTCAAAATGTGGCTTACAGTGAAAATGCTGTGAGTGACACCTGCGAGCAGCACAAAACTTCATCGGGGCTTGTAAATTGATACTTACACTGGCAGATATTCAGGTGAGCATTGCTTTGTTGCTCTGGCAACAAGGAGAGCAGTAGAAACCCTTGAGGGTTCATTTTTAGCCTACAACACATTAAGAAAAAGAATGCTCTTGAGCAGTTCTGTATGGAAGATAAACACAGTGATGGACTACACTACAGCCAAGTGTAGTCACTTGGTAACTCACAGTGATCTCTTTCCCTGATATATTTCAAAAAAATATATATGTTGTGAGATATTTTATGCTTCCGTCACCCAACTTCAGGTGTAAGAATAAACCACACCTTAAAAAAAAAAAAAAAAAAGGAGAGAAGAGGAGTGAAAAAAAAACCCAGAGTATTGAGTAAAGATGGTATTGAAAAATATCCTTTATTTACTGTGGAAGACAGGATGCTCCAAATCACAGCGCTCCAAACCATCCCTTGTACACGTGTCCGTGTTTCTTGCTGAGCCAGCTCTCCTCTGATGGGAATGTGACACCACGTCCCAGGAAGGTGTCAGCAAGCCCAGCTCCCCTGGCTGCAGCCTGGCAGGTAATTCGATACCATCGGTGCCATCGCCAGGGATTTGAGGGGCTGTGGTCAGAGTTCGAGGGGTTAAAGCTGAGCCCACCCCTAGGAATAGGTTAATTCTATCCTGCTGCCTTCACAAGTTTCAGAAATACAATCGTGGGGTTTCTGGTGCAATTCAAATGCTGAGGGAGACAGATGAGGCATTTTAATGAGGCTTTTGTTCGGGTGCTGTAAAAGAAGTTAGGTAGAGGGGATTGTTCCGTTTTTAAGGTGAAGGACTGTGTTTAGGATGCACATGTTGGATCTACCTAAACGCAGTGTATCAAGGGGTTTTGGTATCTCTGGTGCTCAACAACTTAAATTTATCAGCTAAAGTCAAACTGGGAGTACCCCACCCAGCTCCTTGCTGTGTGTTGGCTGGCTGTGTTTCACTGAAGGATGAGACATTTGTCTGCCAACCTTTCCCTTTTAAATATTAAAAGGCTTGTGAGAGTTGCTTAACACAGCACATTTCCACAGAAAGAGAGAGAGGTCTTTAAATTTTCCAATATTACAAAATGATTGTGCTGCTGGAGGTTTCTTTGGTGTCTGCAGGGGTTTCCAACAGCTGGGCTGGTTGGTTGTCATACCCTCATCTCAGCCACGAAAATAAATAGCAATATGAGCTGTGAAATGAAGGGTGTTGGTACAGTGACCCACGGAGGTGCAAGTAAAGGAAATCATGGAAAGAAAAATAAATAGGATGCCTTTAGTTTTATTAAAAATGGCAAGAGCATAACAGGTTGATCCTTCTCAGAAGTACTGTACTTTTTACCAAGACATTAGCTGCTGTCAAACTTGACTCTCTGATTGAAAAATTGCTCATTTCTGGCTGCTGAAGTCCTTGCTGCTGTTGAGAGAAGTGAAGACAGGTTGGTAATGGCATACAAGCAATCTTCTGAGCCAGTCAGATTTGCTGGCTTTTGAGGCCTGGTTAGATGCTAATCCAGGCTTGTGAGTAATCCAGCATCCTGCTTGTGGCTCTTTGGGAATGCCAGCAGAAGTACAGCCAAACTTCTGGATGAGAGGGATCCAGAACACAAAAGCCACAGGGCAATGGCAGCTGCTGAGAAGCTGCTGTGGGTTAACTAACAGTCAGTCCCCGTTTCCTTTGGCAAGGATCTGCTTGCCTGAGTATTTTGGGAACCAGCACTCCTGTCGGTGCCACTGGGAATGATCCACTCCCAGGTGAAGAAGGGCCACGATCATCTTTGGGTAGGATCATTGCCCAGCTGCTGAAGATTCCCCTGTCCATAGAACAGGGCACACAGTGCTGCTGCTCACCCCCAGCAGGGGCCTGTTGGTCAGCACCATAAAACATCAGGAACTGTGCAGTGGTGATACAGGAATGGTTTGTATTTGCCTGGATCTTTGTGGTCTTAGAAGTAGTGGGAATTCTAGATTAGACTATGAAGGCACATGCAGAATTTCTTCTGAGCTAGCCAAAAAAAGTAAAACACAAAAGGTAATTTTCAGGATTTAAAAAGAAGTAGCCCTCAGTAAGTAGTTCGGGGTTTTTTTTAATTGATAATAATCACGTAAATTAAATGTATTTTAGTATTGTTGCTGTCCTACTAATTCGCTGGTTGTAAATCTGATTTGTCTGATTTGTCTTCTAGGCCATTTACCCACTCTTTCTAAAAAAAAAAAGTTCCTAAAAGCTGAAGAACTCCATATTCCAAATTCAACCTTCTAACAAAAGATACATTTTTCTTGTTTACCATTCAGAGACCTGTTTTAAAGCAGTTCCTTAGCACTTCAAAAATTAACTGTAGGTTGAAAATACTTGCAGTGCCACTAGGAGAAGAATTGGACCCAAAACTTTACCTGTGCCAAAGGTCTCTGAATTTTCCTGTGTGCCAAGGACTCCTTTGTGTGTTTGGCCACATTCCCTGGAGTTCTTTCACTCCCCACTTGGAAATGCTCCCTGGCCCTGTACGTTCTCCTTCTTCTCTGCCCTTGGGAAATACAGGGGTGGAAAGGAGGACCACAAGGAGCTGCTCCTTAAGCAGGTGACAGCTCCTTCCATGACAATTTTTGTCCTAAAAACAACTCCAGCTGAGCGACTGAGTTCGCTCTGATTGTACAGCAGTGTGTACTTAGGCAAAACACTTGAATAAAGGACATTGTTTGTAACAATCATCTCATCCCGTGCCCCTTGGACGAGGGACATTTTCACAGGGCCAAGTCAAACCTGCAAAGGGCGTGTTTATTCCTGTGTTTTCAGAGAGAGATTATAGAGCTGAATGTTTAAATCGCTGTGTTTGCAGCGTGGTTGTCCTTGGGAAAATTCTGTGGTTAAAAAAATGGGAGTTGAGAATGTTGAAGAGGAAATAAAAAGATAACTAACAATTTCTTGATAGCACCAAGGTGTGGATTACTGCAATATGTGCTGGAAAAAAATCGCTTTGGTAGCCAATACTGTGTGTGTGTGCATAAACTATACAAAATTCAGTGTTTAAGACTTACCTGGAACAGGCTGTTCACATTTTTTATTGCAAATTTTATATGGAGATGCAGAGATCTTTTAAGGCTTTTAACACTACATTAACTGTTACTTGATAGTTATTCAGGAAGTGTGGAAAGGATTTCACCTTTAAGGAAATTATTCCAACTTAGAGAGGCATTTCTTCACCTCGTGGTTTGGTTTGGTTTGGTTTGGTTTGGTTTGGTTTGGTTTTTTTATTAGACAATGTTTTTAACATTGAAAAGAAAATGGGATCAAAACTTTGGAAAAAAAAAGGTGTCTAGTCTTTCTAATTCAATTTCAGGTTATGTTAGGATCTCTATCCCACTTACTGTCGAGCCTCATCACTCAATTTTCCAAAAACTGATACTTTGTACTTTCAGGTCTTGCCATTTTCAGATAAACACTATGTAAAAAAAATCAAATTTTATGCTGCATAAAATAAATTATTAATTCTTTCAACCTATCCTCTGTGTCTTTTTTAAATCCTGTTAAGATGAACTTCAAAGCTGATAAATTGTATCCGTCCAGATTCCTCCTGTGACTCTCAATTCCAGCTTCTGGCTGCGGCTCTGCGGGGCAAGCGGAGCTGCTCCAGACCCCATCTGACCCCAGCAGGAGGGGGAGATGTGGCAGCCCAGAACACTCCTCGGAACGTCCAGGGGGGTCTGGAGCCCTGCCAGACAGTTTCAGAACTCGAGATGAAAGCACAGAACTCTATGCTTGAGCCGTGTCATCGGAGAACGCTGCCCACATTGAGAGATGAAACGCAAAATAGAAAGAGAGTGTGTAATTAGCTGATCTNAGGCAGGCAGGTTTAGCTCCGAGGCGATTTTTCCCTGCTTATTCCCCAAAAACAGATGTTCCTGCTCCGGCTTTTCATTGCGGTGCTGGACAGAATCGCGCGGGGAGAGCGTGAGGCTGAGCAGGGGAAGCTGCCGAAGGTTTGGGGTGGGTTCGGGTCCCACCTGGGGCTGCTGCTGCCCTGCACTGCGGGCGGGGAAGGGACAGCGGTCCCTGTCCCCGTCCCTGTCCCTGTCCCGGTCCCGGTCTCTGTCCCAGTCCCTGTCCCTGTCTCAGTCCCTGTCCCTGTCCCTGTCCCTGCCCGCGTCCCGGTCCCTGTCCCTGTCTCAGTCCCTGTCCCTGTCCCTGTCCCTG
>VYXC01007747.1:197739-217470 GCA_013397175.1 Platysteira castanea
CCCGGTCCCTGCCCCTGTCCCTGTCCCTGTCCCTGTCCCTGTCCCTGTCCCTGTCCCTGTCCCGGTCCCTGTCCCTATCCCTGTCCCTGTCCCTGTCCCTGTCCCTGTCCCTGTCCCTGTCCCCAAGGTCCTTCCCCGCCAGGTGGAGCCCGAGCGGCGCTTTCCAGCTCCTGGAGCCCTTCCCGCAGTTTCTTTCTTGCCCGAATCCCTTCAGATTTACTTTCATTTTCTTTTTTGAATATCCGACCTCAACGGTCCTTAACTTGGGGTCTTCTGATCGCTGATCATCTCCCTCTTCCCTCCACCTAAACGCCTCTTTTTAAAAAGTCCATCATTTTAAGCCCTGAGCTCTTTAAAGGCAGCAGGGTGTATTTATTGTGTGTGTTGTAAATTTAGGGCACTGGTCAGGTAAGACAGAGTGGCACCAGCTGTTTAATACTTTTCCCCTCAAAGCTGGCTGGTTATGCTTATTTCTGTCCTGATATTCAGTGAAGCCTCTGCATTTACTGGCCCAGGGTGCCCAGAGCAGCTGTGGCTGCCCCTGGATCCCTGGAAGTGTTTCATGCCAGGTTGGATGGGGCTCAGAGCAACCTGGGACAGTGGAAGGTGTCCCTGCCCATGGCAGGGGTTGGAACGAGATGATCTTTAAGGTCCCTTCCAATCCAAACCATTCCCTGATTCTATTGTTACACAGCTCTGCTCACAACTTTTCACTCTTTTTCTTGTGCCTAAACTTTCTCTTATGCTGTTGACATTACCAGCATCTTCAGAGCACCCTCCGGCCTTCAGGCGCATTGAATCCAAAACTGTGAAACTGTTTATTCACACTTCTCCTGCTCATCTTCGCCCCTGAAAGCTGCCCATGCAAACAGACAAAACAGCTTTTGTGTGTGGAACACAAAAGTAAGAATTTATTGCAAGAACACGGCTTTTTTTGATAATGATGGTGAAGTGTAGACAAATACGAGACGGTTGACGAGTCAAGTGCTCAGTGTAATTTTTCAGGACAATGTCTCACTTAAACAGTAAACATTAACTATTCTCCCCTTTCTCCACCAAAACAAACTCTTTAAAAATAAATGGCTTGTGGGTTGGTTTTTTTTTCCCCATCTAGGGGCTGACAAATACCACTTGCCTATATCTTGACTCATCTTTTGTTTGTCTAGGGAATTCAATAGCATTGCCCAAGGAATACAGGTTGTTGTACAGAACACAAGGATCTGTGCTGCCAGTACCTCCACAGATGTTAGAGTACTGGATTTTTATAGCTGTTAGCTGCATAAGACTGCTTTTTATGAATAAACAAGGTATTTATTCTTCAAATTCTTTCTTTTCATGCATCCAGAATTGTTCTGAAGTACTACGAATAGGAATGCTATTTAATTTTCCCTTGAGTGCTTTTTAATTGTAAATTTAACATTACTTTCAGCTTTCTGCATTCTTACTGTATGAGATTCTTTTTGTTGTTGGACATCTTGACCATTCTCTAGGCTGGTGGTTTATACTGATTTTTAACTGCTGATTTATTTTTGACTGATGATGTATCCATCTTCTATCTGGATGAAGTGTAATTCAATATATTTCCCACATGTTCCTCTGAATTAACAAAGCAGAAGAAAAACACACAAATTAGCCCCATCTTTGTGTTGTTTAGCAGGCCAGAAATGTCCCAGACTCACAAGCTTCACAGGTTTTCCACCTTATCAGCTGGAAGTAATCAATGCTTGCTTTTCGCCCTTTGTTAAATGATCCAATTTTTTTTGCATATCTTGGGGAAGGTAATTTTAATCCTTTATATCCACAAAAGAAGTATCTGAAAGCTCTCATCTTGTTTTAAGTATTTGCTCCTGGGTTGCATAAAGACACTCAAGGCATACCAAAAAAAAAGAAAGAAAAAAAAGCCAAGTAATTTTATTACAACACACATTTACATCTCTAGTTCTCCACATTCCCCTTCATGCCACCACCACACGGGACACTGAGTTTCTACCTGAATTATGGCACGTGGTGAATTATGAGTGACTGAAATTATGGCACAGGCACAGGGTGAATTACGGGTGAGTTAAATAACTGCTCTTCCACATTGCTGCCCCTGCTGTCCATGTGCATGTTCTTGTCTGCCCCGAGTCTTGGGTAAAATTAGACATTGGTTGCACATTTTATGTAGGAGGTTTGCTTTTTTAAGTTCTTGTGAGCTCTACTAGCAAAGATTTAGCTCAGCATTCTCTCCCTGCCTTGCAAACTCTGCCTCTTTCAAACCATCAAATTCTTTGAGCTGGTCCTAGCAGGATTGAAAATCCACCGTTGGCCATTCGTGGGCGAGCAGAAAACAATAAATTAAAACCCTACGAGGGCTGCAATGACACTTCTGCTCATTTGTTAGTCAAGTGGGGTGGGTGCAGAAAATCTCTCTGTTGGTGCCGCGCTCAAAGAGCAAGCAGGAACTTGCTCTGGTGTAGTTTTAACAGTGTTAGCCCATAAACTTCCCCTGCTGACTGGATTTTGTGATGATAAGACAAGACTAAGACGCTGTAGATGCATTCACCTGCTCCATTCAGTGTCATTTGTTTCCTGAGCAGATTTCCTCTCCTGCTTATCACCAAAGGGTCTTGCAGCTTCACAAGAATTGAGGGTGCAGATTAATATTGTGTAAGTTTTTCCCTAAGATTTCAAATTACAGAACGAATGGTTGCAGGATAAAATCAGAAATGGTATTTCAGAAGGGCTCTGCACCCCACGTCTTTGATTAATCACTAAAGAAAGGACGGCGTCGCTTGGTTTTTTGCCGATGCAAAACTGAGATACCTGAAGTAAAACATTTTAGCATTTCCTCATCCTTAGGCACTTAAAATCCCCTCAGCCACTGGATCCCTGGGATTTGGCAGGCCAGCAAACCGGGATTTGTAGCAAATTTAGGCAGTAAGGAAAAGGAAGCAACCTGCTACACTTTTCTTGTGGGTAAGAGCAGGTAAAATTGCAGTTTTCCAATAGACACTGATGGCCAGTGAAGTGGTTCTTTTCACTGTATTGAGGTGGTGACAAAGTTCCTAAAGGCTTAAAATTTTTCTCTATGCAATCTGTGGCCCACCAATGCTCGTACAATAAATTTATTTCAAAACTAAATTATTCCAAGTCCTAGTTAATATTCCTTGCTTTAATAAAAATAGAGGAATTTTTCATTTGGTTACCACACAGGGTTTTGGGTTTAGAGATGGATTATTGTTACTTTAAGGGCTTAGAGGTGCAGTCTTCAAAAGTTTCAATCGTTTATTAACAGAGGCATCATTTTCTGATGTGCCAGCTTGCAGGATAACACTTCCTGCAGAAATAATTGCATATTTTAGAAAGTATGACAGACTAGTGTTGTCCTTAACTTCCTCCTGCCCTCTCATAACTCTTTTTCCTTTCTGTCCTATGCTTTTCATTCCTTAAGTTTATTTGTCCCATGCTGCCTCTTTAATTATTCACGCTCCCAGTTTTTATGGGACGTTGCTTTTTCATTTGCAAGCTCCAGTACATCTGAAAACAACCAGCAGCAATTACTCCCTTAGGTTTCACCTGCAATTTATAGGATATTATAACACCACTGGCAGGCAAGGACAAGAAACACCTCTCCTCCAGGGACTGCAAACATTTACAGCTTTCAGGTGCATTGGGAGCAATGCAAAAGCCCCACTCTGTTCCTAAATGGACCCTCCTGCAGGATTTTATTCATCTGTTTGCAGAGCTAAACATAATTCCTGTGCATCGTTAGAGGCAGAGGGAATGAAAAAGCTTAATGGAAACTAAATCTGAGAGGTTTTAAGGGCACCTACAGGATCAAAGTGGAGTTTGAGTGATTTTCTAAATGAAAATTTGGGACCCAGCTGCCCCAGCAGGAAGGAAACCTCCAGGGGATGGTGCCTAACACGTGGCACACAAGCAAAGATGAACCTAGGGTGGGCTGGAGCTCGTGGTGGAAATTGTGTCACCCCAGTGCTGTGGCGAGGGGTGGAAGAAGGAGGAGGGGTCTCTGATGGAAAAAGCCCTGGGTTGGGTTCAACAGACTCAAAAATAGCTGGCACATGTGGAGAATGGATTCGAACTCAAAGAAAGAAGGTTTAGATTGGGTATTAGGAAGAAATTCTTCCCTGTGAGGGTGGGGGGGCACTGGAACAGTGTTATAAATGCATATTATAATATTGGCTTTTCGCAAATAATTAAGCGAATGCTGTGTAATGTTAAAGTAGCTTTGCTATAAAGATATAGGTTTTTTCTTTTTTGTGACAATAACTAATGCCTTTATTTCTGTAGTAAAATAGCTGCTGTAGTTGCTTGTGGTACCTGAGCTGTCTGCTTGGTTGGATAACACCCAGTGAAGGTGAGATGCAGACCCCTGCTGCTGACTGGCAGCTATCAGCAAAAACTTCTGTGAACATTATAGAACAAAGCCCAAGGTGGAGGTGATAATAAAAACTGACCAAAACCACAGCCAAGAAATGCGCAGGCTCTAAAAAGGCGGACCCCAGGAGGGGCCATGCTAAAGACTTCCTAGAAAATGTAAACTAGTTTGGGGGGAAAGTTTGAATATGTATAATTGTTTATGGATATGCATTAACAGTAAAGGTATGTAAAGGGTGTCTCTGAAATAGCAGGGGTGCTCTTGGCTGGAGCCAGGGGTACCCAGCGCTGTAACTTTTGCTTTATTGTTCCTGTCCCTTATTGTCCTTTTATTAAACTTTTAAATTCTCACAGGAGAGTGAACCTCGTTTTTCACACCAGGGTGCCCGAGGGGCTGTGGCTGCCCCATCCCTGGAAGTGTCCAGAGCCAGGCTGGATGGGCTCTGAGCAATCTGATGTAGTTAGTGGGGGGTTCCCTGCCCATGGCAGCGGGGTTGGGACCAGATGATATTTAAGGTCCCTTCCAACTCAACCATTCTGTGCTTCTTTGATTTTAACAGTTTGGGGGGGAAAAAACAATTAAAAAAAATAAAGGAAAAGGAGAAAAAGCCCAGCTTTCCAAACGGGCTGATGAGTGGCATATGAGCCCTCTTTCCGTCCCGCCGGCCAGCTGGGTGCTTTCTGCGGAGAACAATTTAAAGTTATTTAACTTGAACCGGGGCGGTGCGGCGCTGACGGGCGGCCGCTCCCCTTCCCGGTGCTGGCACGGGAGGCCGGGAGAGGGACCAGGAGGAGGAGGAGGAGGAGGAAGAATGAAGCTGAGCCGGCACGGTGAGTGGGATGCGCCCCGGGGCCGCTCCGGGCGGGCTGGGAGCCCCTCGCCGTGGGGAAGGGGCGGGACGGCGGATCCCGGCTCAGCACCCAGCTTTTAGTCTGGAATTATTCATACTCGAGCCTTAAATATATTCTAATTTTTTTGCTTTTTTCCCCTCTGTTCAAGCCCAGCTGCCTGCGGGCGGGTGTGTGTATGAGCGAGGTGTGGCTGCGTGGGGGTTTTGGATCAGCTAAACACAAAATAACCCAATACTGGGTTTACATTTAGTGACTTAGTTGCTGCCAAGGGGCACCTGAGGGAGGAGGGAAGTTGGAAGCTGCTGAAAGGTGGGACTGCTGGCACAGGACCCCAGGGAATGGCAGGGAACTCTCTCAGGGAGGTTTGGGGTGGATATTAGGGAAAGGTTTTTCACCCAGAGGGTGGTCGGGCACTGAACAGGCTCCGAACCTGCCAGAGCTCAAGAAGTGTTTGGACACCGCTGTCAGGCACAGGGTGGGATTGTTGGTGTGTCCTGTGCTGAGCCAGGAGTTGGACTGGATGATCCTAGCTGTTCCTTTTAATCTCAGGATATTCTGTGATTCTGCCATCTTTTCCTTGTGCTCTGCTGTTTCACGTGTCCTGCCACTCCTCCATCCTGACTGTCCTTCCTCCCGGCTCCTCTCTGCCGCCTTCTCTGCCTGGCACTGTGAGTATTGCTGAGGATCTCTGCCTCAGGACAGGAACAGAGCTGTAACTCTCAGGGAGCTCCTCCGTGGCAGAAATGGAGTGAGGGAGGCAGAGCAAGCACCTCTGCAGCTCAGTCCCCACGCTGCTCCTCGGTGCTGAGCAGCCACAGCCTCTACTATCAGCAAAAGCAGAGTCTGACTTTCCTGCACGTTGGCTGGACTTTGTGCTTTATAACTCTTAAATGCTTAATCACAAATATCAAGCTCTCTTGACTGTCTTGACTTTGCCTGAGTTTATGGCTTTGCTGTTAGTGTGTAGAGGTTTGCACGTGTCTGTGGAGAAACCCAAAAATGAATGTATGTGTGCAGGATAAATAACCTCAGTAAACCTAAGAGAGCCAGCTGGACCCAGCAGTTGGGGTCAGTGAGGTCTCTTGATGCCTTCTTAGTCCCAGAAAGCAAAATTAAAAGTTGGTCGACAGTGAAAATATTCCATGAGTTTTTAAAACCAAGTACAAACTGGGCAGGAGGGCTGGTAAATGTATGAGCCTTAAAAGGGATATTTCAAAAATGTTTAAGAAGCTTGTGTTTTAAGTAAGATACAGAATATTTTATAGAATCACAGAATCATTTAGGTTGGAAAAAATCTCCAAGATCATCGAGTCCAACCTTTGATCACCAGCATGCGAACTAGAGAGCAGCACTGAGTGCCACATCCAGTTGTTTCTTGAACTCCTCCAGGGATGGGGACTCCACCACCTCCCTGGGCAGCCCCTGCCAAGGCCTGAGCTCCCTTTCCACGAAGAAATGGCTCCTGGTGTCCAAGCCCAGCCTCCCCTGGCCCAGCCTGAGGCCGTTCCCTCTCCTCCTGTCCCTGTTCCCTGGCAGCAGAGCCCGACCCCCCCTGCGCCCCCTCCTGTCAGGGACTTGTGCCGAGCCACCAGGGCCCCCCTGAGCCTCCTTTTCTCCAGGCTGAGCCCCTTCCCCAGCTCCCTCAGCCCCTCCTGGGGCTCCAGCCCCTTCCCCAGCTCTGTTCTGGACACACTCCATCCCTTCAGTGTCTTTCTCCTAGTGAGGGGCCCAGAACTGGACACAGGATTCGAGGTGTGGCCCCACCAGTGCCCAGTGCAGGTGGGTCCTGGTGCTGTGGCCACACTATTCCTGATCCAAGCCTCAGTCCATCGATCCAGCCTGCCCAGATCTCTCTGCAGAGCAGATCAACACTCCCACCCAACTTAGTGTTGTCTTCAAACTCAGTGTGCCTCCATACCCTCACTCAGATCATCAGTAAAGATATTGAACCTGACTGGCCCCAAAATCCAGGGGGACACCACTCGTGACTGGACACCAGCTGGGTGTGGCACCATTCCCCACCACTCTCTGGGCCTGGGCATCCAGAGAACTCTTAACCCAGGGAATAATGCCCCTGTCCAAGCCCTGGGCTGCAGCTTTCCCAGGAGATGCTGTGGGAGATGGGGTCAAAGGCTTTGCTGAAGTCCAGGTACACACATGCACAGCCTTCCCCTCATCCTCCAAGGGGTCACCTGGTCATAAAAGGGGATCAGGTTGGTCAGACAGGACCTGCCTTTCCTAAACCCCTGCTGGATGCTGCTGATCCCTTGGTTGTCCTGTTTGTGCCATGTTGACACTCAGGATGATCTGTTCCATGATTTTCCCAGCCACCAGGGAATAACATCAGGCAGAACAGCAGTCAGACATTTGTACTTTCTCATCTATTTCGGTAAAATGCTGCACTGTTGAGCCTGTTTTGCAACAGAGTTGCTCCATAATAAGGATGAAAAATGGTGCAAAATCATTGTAAAGGTAAACCTACCAAGCCAATTACGGAATGAGCAAAACAAAACCTGACTGGTGCTCTCATAGATCTTTGCAATGCACCACGCCCCATCCCCTCCCCAAAAACAGTCACTAAAATCTCTCAGTAGAACTGTCATTTTCACTTCATTCTTCCTGGCTTTTGTCTTTGAAGCTTGTGACTTGGCCTCCTTTACAAATTAAATATATTTTGTGTATAAATCTGGTGATTTTTTTATTATTCAGGAAGCGCAAAGGTTGGTGTCATCCTGCTTGGTTCCAGCAGCTTCCTGATTTGTGTGCATGGACTTCATCAGTGTTTGTGTTCACATCACTGCACGAGTGAAGTGTCAGAGTAATTTTCAGTATTATTTTAATGTGAGTTTGCACCACTACTTGTGGTAGAGAGAGATTCCCATGGGGAATACTTAGGGAAATTTATAATACCTAAAGATGCCTTATATTATTTTCTCAGTCTTAATCCTTTGATGAAAACACAGCAAGTTTCTCATAGTATTTTCCCTGCAGTCACACAAATGTTTCTGCAGTGTTTCATTGGGCTTTTTATTTTTAAAGCTGCTAGAATGCAGGAATAACCACGTGAATAAATACAAATGGGGAGTAGCTAGAGAGGAAAAATTCAATCTTTACGGTGAATTATCAACAGAAGCTGAGTCAAAGTCTCCTCTTATGGCAAAAAAAAAAAGTTTCTTCTGGCATGAATAACCAGAAGTAAAGGCTCAGGAATGTCTGTGTTGAACCAATATGTTCATTCTGCAGAATTTTTCAGAATTTGGACGCAGACCGATTGGGCAGAATTCACAGGAAAGTGGCAGAACTCGCAGAACAGGACTTGAGCAGGACAAGTGAAAAATTTGGCCTTATTCTAGAGAAAGGGTAGGGCAGAAATCCTAATGTTTATAAAAGGCAGTTTCAAGAAGGAAAGGAAAGAAGTATCTTATGAGTATAAACTGTTACAAGGAAGATTTAGACTAGATAATACACAATATTTTCTAGAAGGCTGGCAAAGTGAACATATCGGCTATTTTTGGACACTGGTCCTGTTGAACTCAGTTTTCAGGACTATAAAACTAGTCATTTTCTTCTTTTTCCACTTTAACAGACCCTTGTTTTCAAGGCCATGTTTCTTTGCACATCAGGAAGTGACTCATGCCTCTAAAACAGCCCGTTCCACTACGGCAGTGTGATATTTCCTCATTTAACATCGTGAATTAGGTGGTGTATTTCATCAGGAAAGCCTGTGAGCATTTCTGGTGATGAGGAAAAGCAGATACTCAGTATGAGGAGAAAGCTTTTCACAACAAGGGTGGTAAAACCCTGGCTCAGGTTGCCCAGGGAGGTGGTGGCTGCCCCATCCCTGGAAATACCCAAGGTCAGGCTGGACAGGGCTCTGAGCAGCCTGAGGCAGTTGAAGATGCCCCAGCTCACTGAAGGGAGGTCAAATAGATTAACTTTGAGGGTCCCTACCAACCCAAATGATTCTGTGATTCTTTGAACGCAGTCAGAGCTCATGGTGTGAAAGGGATTGTTTGGGCCTTCTGCTGTCTCAATCCAGCGTGTTGAAAACGTGGGTGCAGGGAATTCCCCGTGTGGTCAGCATTTAAAAGCATTCCTGGAGCGTTTGCCTGTCTCAAAAAATCAATAGTAACTGCAAAACACCTCTGTATTACCTGGTACTTGCTTTTCAGAGTCAAAATCCTGCTAAGTTGAACTTCCTGTTTCTTTGGGCTGCTATGGATGTGGATTGAAGGGAGTGTTGGGGGAATTTTCTGCTTGAAGATCAAGTTTTAGAAACAAAAGGGCTTGTCGCAGATAGGAATGCCACAAATGCTCTACTGCCAGATCTCTGAAGGCTCTTGTTAGCACAGTGCATCAGAGAGAAAACAGCCAGTTTGAATAGCAATCCCAGAAAATATTACAAGATTTTTTGTGTTGCTATGAAAACATTTTTATGTCTTTGTGGGGTGTATTTTTTTCTTTTTATTTTCCCCTTCACAGCTGTTCAGAGAGTATTCGGACTCCTGTTGATATCGTTGGCTGCTTGGTATTTGGGATACTTTATTGCTGCTTATGTACCCCAAGACACAGTATCTATTGCTGTACTTCAAGAGATTGGAAAGAAACCAGTGTTGAGGGGTGTGTAGTTGTATTTATTTCCTTTTTTTTTTCCTTATATTATATCTGATATTGTGTATTTATGTGCCAATGACAAACGGCTCGTTAATTATTTATGTGCTATTATAAGAGTGAAGTTGACTATAAAGTTAATTAAAGCAAAGCTAAACTTTTTCTTAGACAATGTTATTGAAGAAACACAATGTCAGCCCATTTTTGCAAGTGTACAAAGGTAATTAATTGAATAATGATGTAAGAACACCTTATTTGTTTGCTGGCATATAAGTGCAAAGCCGTACCTCATATTCCATGTATTTTATATTTTCGATAAAAAGTTGAACCACTAACTAAACTTTGTGATTAAATTCTCATTATTTTTTAGCTCAGGTGACTTAATGTGTATATTTTTGTCATTCTATGACTAAGTTATAGTGCAAAAAAAGGGCTTAAAATAAGACTGATAACTATTCACTTCAGGCTATTGGTGGGAAACCTTCATCCTTGCAGCCCTCGTTTCCTGTTACATGGAATAGCAGATAATAATTACCTTCTATTCATACCAGATTGTACCATATGGGGCATTTTTCCCTGGATCAGCTTGCTCTTGGACCCAACATCTCTTTGAAAATCAGAGATAACTTCCAGCCCAAACAAACCCGCGATGACGTTGCCGCGATCCCCGAGAACCGTCAGGATTCTGTGTTTAGATGTTTGAGCGTAGCACGTTGACTTCAGGGGATTGATCCCGTGTAGGAATTGTTCGTGCAGCATCCAGTAAAACCTTTTTTCGTCTTTGCTGCTGCAGCCCCAGCCCCCAAAAGGCAGAAGTGTGACCACTGGTCTCCCTGCCCGCCCGGGAACTTCGCCTATCGCATCCTCAGCGGCGGTGGCAAAGCGAGGAGGGCTAAAATTTGTTTTGAGGACGAGCAGTGAGTACCACCCTAAGTTTGCATCTAAGCAGGTGCTTTGTACTGTGAGGAAACGTGTTTGGGTTGGTTCAGCAGCAGCAGTTGAGCTCCAGCCAGGGGCTCCTATTCTGGTGGAAAACGTCAGAATTTATCTGACAACATTTAACTCTTCTTCTTCTTCTGTCTCTTTTTTTTTTTTTTAATCTAATCTCCAGTGATTTTCTTTGTTCTTCTACATAATCTGTTAGTTTTCAGTGGGATTTTTAATTTTCATGGTGCAAGATAGCAGATTTGCAGAATACTGACTGCTCAGCACCTTCTGAAAGTCAGGTTCTTTCATGGCTTTTCAAACTGGACAGGTGGAATAACTTCAAAACCTTGCAGTGACCTTTCCTGGAGACACAATCCACAGAGAATACAGCCACAAAACCACTTTATTTTGTATTTGGGGTTTTTTTTCTCCTTTATCTTTCTGTCTCTACTTGTATGAAGAATTTTCTTGATATGGCTCATTCTGAAAGAGTCATTGTTGAAAGAAACTGACTGATACACTGTGCAAGATTTTTAAGCTCTTGTTTACAACAAAGTCTTGAATTAAATAACAGAAGAAAACATAAATACCAGAAAAATACTTAGCACTGTTAAACATAACTTTGCATCAGAGCTGCCAAACAGAGGTATTTTACTGATATTGTATTTATTTCAATTCCAGGCTTGTAAGTGAAAGGGATGGTGATGTTGGAAGTGGTATAAACATTGCCATTGTGAATTGTAAGTACAAGGAAAAAATGTTAGAGAGACATACTTTTGTAGTGCAATAAATTACCAGTATTCTGCGGGGGCTTGGATATTTTGTTTTGTGGGGTTTTTTATTAGCTAGTATGGAAGGGAAAGGAAAATACTGCAAACTTGATTCACGTTAATGTAAGAAAAACAAATCTGTGTGATAAAAACAGTCTTCTGGGTAAAAAAAAGAAACATGTTCATAATCAGTATAGGAAAACAGAATAGAAAACGTGTCCATAGAAGTGGTGTAAATGTATTTTATTAGACAAAAGAATTGTAGCACAGCAAGAACATCTGTGATCTCCAGCAGTAAGGCTCAACTTTCAGCTTCAGTCCTTGATAAAATATATCTGCTGCTCCACTGATAAGGAGGAAGCAGGAACTGAGAGTTGTAGTTCTGCCTCAAGGTGTACCCATGGTACAAATTCCTTTTTCAGACTTGGTCAGGTACAGAAAGACAAGCTCTAATTAATATTAAACTGCCATTATATATCTTTGCTTACAGTAGAAGCCACTGGAAAGCAGCAGGTGCACTTTATTCCAGGTCTGGAGGCACCTAAATCCCAAATTTTGATTTAGATGAATGGGAATGGTCATGAAGTGCAGTGTATTCAATAACAAGCCCAGGGAAGAATTAACTCCTAAATCTTGTGGGCAAGAGGAAGAAAGGGAGTTCACAGGCACACTCAAGTTGGCTTTGATCACAAAACACTTACATTCCAATTTTTTTGTCTCACTATTGCTAAGCAAGGTCTTGGCTTTGTCTAAACTTGCATGGTTTTGTTGAAGGTTAAATTAATCACGGACAAGAATCTGTTCCAAATTTTTTCCCAGTTAACTGCCTTTTTTTCCAATAATCATAAAATCTTTACTGAGTACAACAGATAAAAATGAGTTAAAAATGAGAGTAAGAGGAGAAATACCCATCTTGACTACACAAGCAAGACGATGGCAAATAGGAGCAGGTAAATCTGTCCATTTTCCTGCACCAGTGTGTAGTAAATATATTTTTTCACATGTCCACTAATTAGACCAGGCAAGATAATGACTGTTCTCAGTAAATGTCTTATGGCATTCAAATGGGATGAAAGGTTGGACATCTCAAAGCCTGCACAGAATTAAGCTCATTCAAAGAGTCTTTGGCTTAACCAATTTTCCTATCTATGTTTGTGACCTAGGATAGTGTATTTAGATATAAAAACATGGAAGGAAACACCAGAAAATGAATTTTTCTTTAAAATAAGAAGTAATACAAATTTTTTAGTCTCATTTGATGATTCGGGGACTACATGAAACAAAATATATTCTCCCCTAATCTTAAACTTGTGTTATTTTGTATTTCTTCCCATTTAAGGACTGAAACAAAAGCCAAATAATACACAAGATTAGAGATGCCTAGCTTTAGCTGAAAATTTTAACTACGTTTGCTGATTGAATAAAATAATATTTGCTTATATTTAGACTTTTTTTTTTAAATTACAGATAAAACAGGAAAAGTTATATCGACAAAATTTTTTGAAATGTGGACTGGAGGTAAGGAAAAGAGTGTAACAGAACTTTTGTCAGTGTTTCAGCATTAAGAAAAGACTTAGATTCATATCATTATCCTCCTCTTTCCTGCTTGACTTTGATTGCATTATCAACAGGGATCAGCTAGAAACAAACAGCTGCTGTCTTCATAAAATATGTTCTGGCCAGATATGATGACAAATTTTGCCTGACAAGTTGAATTTCTCCTGCAGTTTGAGATAGTTTTTTTGTTGTGTTTTTTTTTTTTTAATTATCTTGTTCTTTTCCCATTTTTTGTTCTGTCTTTTTCTTTATTTCTCTGTGGTAGGAATGGCACTTAAGCAGATACTACATCCAGATACTTCACTCAGCAAAATTCCTTTTCCTGATGTGTCTTGCACTAGTTTAGTTATAAAATCATCATAGGAAATTTGCTAATCTGTCTCTTAACATCCTTCCACGTATCTGGAAAGATGACTTACTTAAATGTGTCCGAGGAGACACAATAAAGAGGCTCTTACACCTGCCAGGTTCAGCAGAAAGGAGGAAATGGAATGGATTTATTGACATTATCTCATTCTTATACACGTCCCAACTCCACAAGGGATTGGAGAGCATGTCACTTCCTTCTCCATCTCACTGGAGAAGAAAGGTGCTCATCAAAGCTCTCTTATCACAAAAGGAATGAAAAACAGAAAATACCGTTAAGTAAACACTGGCTATTATTTACATGAAACTGTGTGAAAAGAATCTGACTCCAAGGTTAAAACAGAAGGCTTACAAAAAACCCAGGGCAACACTTAAAGAACAGCTTTTAACGCATTTTCTAAACTTTGAACGCTAAGTTTCCTTACCCGTTAGCGAGGAGAAGCTGAATGCTCCACGGCACTGGGAGCTGATTCCCTGACTCCTTAAAAATGCTGGTGGCCGTGGGTGCATGAGCAGGACCGTGATGTGTGTGCCATGAATAACCAGCTGTGTGCCTGACTCCACAGAGCACTCAGGGGAGATGATGCATTTCCTCAGGACTGCGCCAGAAGGGTCCCTCCTCCTGATGGCCACTCACGATGACGGAAGCACCAAGTAAGGAGGTTATGGAGCCTGAGGGGCAGAGCGCTGAAAAGCTGGGAAATGACTGTTGGGAACTGGTGTAAAGGAATGGTAAATTCCATTCCAGACTCAGAGCTGTTCTCTCATTTCCTCTCTAAAAGTTTTGATTCCATGTCTTTCCCAGGATTGCACGTATCTGTGTGTTGGTGCTCCCTAGGATGGGGAGATGTTATGTTGTTTAAAAGCCCCACAAAGGGCACTGCTGTTACCTCTGGGTCACAACCTTCTTTATTCTGAAATGTTGTTTATCCTCACCTCCAATTATGATGTCTCTAGTTTGGGTTCCTTATTACATTTAATGTGATTATTCAGGTGCTTTTGAATTTTAGGGATTTTTAGTTGAACTCATGATATGGTAACTACTTAATCCACATTTGATGCCCTTGTCCTTTGTTCTGTTGAAACATCAGATAGTATTTGAGATAGATTTTTCTTTCTGCTATGCTGTTACTATGCTGTTGTATTAACATCAGGAACTTATTGAGAAGGAAAAACAATGATAAATTCAGTTCTCTCTGTGAATTTAATGTTATGCTACTACCACAGCTCTCAGGACTATTTAAATCTCTTTTTTGCTTCTGCAGGCTTAATGCTGAATGTAAAGCATGAATCAGCCATGATCTTTTTCATCATTTTTCACATCCTGAATCTTTAACACTTATTTTTTCACTATGTTCTCGTAGGTTGAAAAATGACGTCAAAAATTTAGTAGAAGAACTGGGAAGTAAAGAAATAAAGAATATAAAATTCAGGTCAAGCTGGGTTTTTATAGCTGCCAAAGGCTTCAAGCTGCCAGATAATATCCAAATTGAGAAGGTCAGGTTTGTTTTATTTTCACTTTATATTTGTGTGTATACCAAAACAAAAAACTTTGGGAATAACTTGCCTGCAGCTTGGAGGAGGAATAAAGATACTGTTTTTCACAGAGATTTCTGTTTGAATCTGTGCCCTTGCTGTGTTCACTTTCTGTAAGCCCAGTCATGCTCCTCTGGGTGACCGAGGCAGACAGAAACGAGAAAACCCAACACAGAGGTCAGGTCCAGGGATGATGCTGATTCCCTCCACAGTCATGTCAATCTTCCACAATGGGGCTCTTCTCCCAGAATATCACAGAATCACAGAATGGGTCAGGCTGGAAGGGACCACGGTGGCTCTTCTGGTCCCACCTCCCACCGTGGCTCCAGCACGGCCATCCCAGAGCACAGGATTGTGTTCAGATGGTTCTGGAATATCCCCAGGGAGGAGACTCCACAGCCCCTCTGGGCTCTGCTCAGGGCTGGGCCCTGCCCAGGGCAGAGCTGTGCCCCCTGAGCAGGGAATTGCTGGGCTCAGCCCCTGCCCGTCCCTCTGGTGCCACTGCTGGGCCCCGCAGCAGAGCCCGGGCCCTGCCCGGAGCCCTCCCTGCAGCCAGGGACACCCAGGGCTGAGGCCCCTCTGGGCTGGGCTCCTCTCCAGGCTGAGCAGCCCCAGCTCCCTCAGCCTTTCCCGGGCACGGAGATGCTCCCGGCCCTTGCTCAGCCCCGCAGCCTCCGCTGGCCCCGCTCCAGGAGCTCCTGGCCCTGCTGGGCTGAGGAGCCAGAGCTGGGCACGGCACCCCAGAGGTGCCCCCAGGGCTGGGCACAGGGGCAGGATCACCCCTGACCTCTGGGAATGCTCTTCCCGATGCACCCCAGGACACCACTGGCCTCTTTGGCCTCTGCTGGTCAGGCACAGCTCATTGTCCACCAGGACCCCCAGGTGCTTCTCCACAGAGCTTTTCCCCAGCAGGTCACCCCCACCTTGTGCTGGTGCGGAATATTGTTGCAATATTCTTCACATTCCAGAGCTTCTGCTGGACAAAGATGTTCAGTTTAGTGTGTATCATGACAGCCATATGGGAAATAAATAAAGCACTGCGTGTAAGAGAGAAACTGGCAGAATCTTCACCCATTATGTTTTAACAAGATGTGCAAGTTCTCCTCAGCTTCCCCATCCTCCCTTAGTACCCCTTCCTCTTGCAGGAGGTTTGACAAACTGGTATGTAAATAGAAAAAACTAAATACCGATTTTTTTTTTAACTATTTTATTTTTACAGATAAACCACTCTGACCAGAAGAAGAACAGATACAATGGCTGGCCAGCTGAAATCCAAATAGAAGGCTGTATCCCAAGAAACCTGATCTGAACAAATGCATACCTCATTAATAAAGATGATTCTGTATTTTTATATCTATGACTCTATTAAATTGCCTCCAGAACTCAATAAGCATCTGAACACCAATTGTAAAACGGGTCAAGTGCACAGTTTTTAACCTTTCTTTCCTCTCTGTGGTTTTATTCTAATCTGAAAACAAATAGGTATTTTGATAAGGAGTGAAAATAAAATAGTCTGGAATTGGAATAGACTGGTTTGGAATTACAATGTTCAGGAAGTAAGTCACGAAATGCCAGGATTTTTGAAAGTGAATGTACATTGTCATTAACACTTTTAGGGGTTTAGTTTTACTTGTTTCTTTTTAGTATGTATTTTCTTTTGGTGCCCTTTAAATACTAACATGCAAATAGAACTTAGTGTAAATTATTATAATATAAAATCACTAGCAATACAGCAAATTACTTTGATGTCAGTTTATTAATAATATCTCTTCTGAGAAAGTAGGTACATTTGTTGAGTTGATTTTAGTGATGTGGACAACACAGAATAGAAACACTAACATGTAAAGATCCAGTTACTTGAATTATTTTGCCAAACTTAAGCTGAAAATCTACGTCGTTTGATGTAATTATTTTTTCTTCCTATAAGTTTAACTTACTTTAAAAAATGCAGTAACTTCATGCAAGCTTAAGTGGTAACAATAGAATCAAGCACGTGATTGAAAGGAAGCCATAGAAATATTTATTCAATTTCCCTTTTTTTGAAGCACAGCAAGTGTCTGGACTGGTCTTAAGTGGTGTTTGTCCCCCTGTTGTTCAGAAGTCTCCCATATGGCTGATTCCATAGCTGAAGTTCCTTCCTGCAGCATTCCACTGTTATTCTAGTTATTCCCCAAACATGGAATTAACCAAAAAGGACCAAGCCAATTACATGGAGAATAGCTCATCACTATTCTTTTTATTCCGGTCCATTATGTGTCTGATGATCATCCTCATCTACTCTCTCCACCTTAGGAGGAGAGAATCCACCTGTTTTAATCTTTCTTTACATTTTTCTCACCATTAAAGCATTAGTTCTGTGGTTCCTGCTTGAAGCCCCCTTTGAAACTTCAAATGAAGCTTGAAAGCTTCAAATCTCCAACCATGGCTAGCACTTGCAGTCACTGCTGTGTTCCCAGCAGCTTTCTGGTGTTGTGTCCCTCACCAGTTCCTAGTTTCCTGCTACTGGTTTGCAAACTGCTCCATAGCCCAGGGACACTGCCAAAAAACCACTTAAATTAGTTTGACTCAATTTGACTTTGGCAGACTCGGTGGTTGCTCCTTAGAACCTTGCTGATGATGAGGTGGATACAAACTGAGCTGTTTCAATGTTTTTCCACATTAAGTCATTCTTAATAATAATAATTTTTTTCAGTGGTGCTTGTGTTACTGGCAGGACATTTATTCCTTTGCATCGTAATCACCCTTTGCTACATGCCTGAATTATAAAAACAACATAATGACAGTGCTAATGGCTGGCAGTCCTCCGAGTGCCAAGCTCTGAGACAGCCCTTGAGCTCTGTGCAGCCTGACAGTCACTGCCTTCTGCTCCAGGCCACAATTAATCTCACATCGATTACAATTAAATTTTACATCAATTTCTTTAGCGGTTACCATGAAGTACAACATTCTTATGGCTTTACATTTGCTCTGTTCTTCACACGCTGTGCAAGTGTTCCACTCTTTCCAACAGTAAAAGCTGCACCCCTGCCATCTGAATCAAAAATCAAACCACCCCGAGAACCTTTCACAGCACAAATTCCTGCAAAATGATCTTTAACTCCATGGTGTTTTCACTTTTTCAGAGATGAAGCTGAGTCACCTGGACTGGACTGAAGTGTGCTGATAATCTGCAGGGCTGAATAGCCATCATCAGCTTTGTTTTCATTTGCTCATGACACAGTACTTCAATATGGCAGGCAGAGGACTCTCAAGTACTTTGGTAACCCCCTGATCTGAAGAAATCATGGAAAAGTGATCACTTGCCACTTTTTCGATCACTTTTCAGATTAGAAGCAATCCTGAAGAGTTGATTTGCACACTTTCAAGGGAACTGCCTCCTAGGAAGAAGTGAAAAGCTTTTTCATGGAATCCTAACTCTGAAAAATTAATCTGGGGGGGGAAAAAACAGCTGCAGTGGTGGAGGTCGATGTTCTCCATGCCAGGTGACAATTCCAACCGCAAGCAGCAGGTAGGAAGTGATTTCCTGTGTTCTCCTGAGCTGGGAAAGTGCTGGGAAATACCTCTGGGCGCTTATCACACACGTGGGGTCACCACCATGCGATAAGGTCAAAGCCTGCACAGCAATCCATCTTTTTCTAACCCCAGTAGGTAGAGCCCATGGGAAGCCATGAGCTTGAGGCTGTGGCACTACTCAGGGCGTGGGTTTGTGGATTTAAAGACGGGATGGCACAGCAGGTGGCAGCAGTGGCTTCCAGATCCTCCGCATCTCTAGAAATACCCAACCTTTCGGTGCTTTCCTGTCCTGGGCAGACACTGGAAGCCACAGACATGGGTGGGAGGTCACCTTGGGTGGACACCAGCAGCTTGGTCCCTAGTGTGCCAGACCTTCCTTTCCTACACTTTGCCAGGGGCAGGCTCCCCTGGATATTTATCCCCTGGATAAATATTTGACATTTCAAATATCTCCAGCAGAGCATTCCACACAAAGAGGTCCCTCGTACCCCCCGACCATGCACAAACACATTTTAGATGCTCCCATTTTTACCTCCTATGTTAATATCACAACCAGTCCTATAAAGAGCAAAGTACCTGGACAGAGTTCCTTTTTTATTTCTCCATTTAAGAGCATGAGAAGCGTTTCAGGGTCCTGACACGTCTCTTAAAAATCCGTGGATCCCTGCCAGTCCAATTTGATGGCAGCCGTAGGAAATATTGATCAAGTAATAGGTAACATTTTCAGTTTCTCAATAGCAACCATTTCTTCATGTTCTTTGTGGGGTGTTACCTAACTCAAAGTGGGAAGTTTCCACTACATTTAAAAGCAAAATACAAAAAGGAAAAGATAGGTGAAAGATGCTCATTTTGAGGCAGGCTGTGCTTAAAGGAAAACTCTGACCAAGTGCAATCCCCAGACAAGCAAAGAGAAGCTGATGCTTTTACTCAAACATAGTGCCCGGAGGGAAGTAATATATGACTGTGATTTATGTGATCTCTCCTTAGCTGCAGTGAAATGCTGAACAGTGACTAGAACTCAGGGGATTGAGGTGGGTGGTTTTAATAACATTTGAGTGACAGCAGTTCCTCATTCCTGGGGACTCTGAAGTTTCGATTTCAATTCTCTGCTCTGTTTTTTTATGTTTGGGTTTTTTTTGGTTTTGTTTTTTTTGTGGTTTTTTTTTTTTTTTTTTTTTTTTTTTTTTTTTTGTTTTTTTTTTCTTTTGGGTTTGGTTTT